>JASDQU010686616.1:18778-37139 GCA_032191745.1 Picea mariana
CCCCCCCTGGTTATGCGCAGCGCCTCGATTTTGTTTTTGGACTTCTTTTGCTATTTTTTAGCGGATTTTGCTATTTTTAGCGGTTTACTAAATTAATACCGGATTAAGGGATTAGGTTTTTGGTATCTACGGAATACCTAAAAACATTGTATATATTGTATGGTGAATGGTGAAATTCGATAATGAATATAATAAAGGTTTTCTCGGTTGAGGGTTTCCGGTATAAAATCTTAGTGTACTTTGTGTATGAGCCATTGATTAAATTATGTTTTGCTTAAGAATCTATATGCATTGCTTTACTTCACAGGTTTACAACTTACATTCATTTGACACTCCTAACTTATACATGATCTTTATTCTTGTTTTATTTATCATTTATAGAAAAAATTTGGTGTCTCATCACATCAACTGGTATCATATAGGCGGATCTACACCTTTTCAAAGGAAAGGATAGTGTCTTTGATATATTTTGATCTTATCCCTTAGTGCTAGCTCTTGTTGAGGAATCATATGTACCCTCACTAAGCAATTTTTTTTTATTTGTTTCCTAACTAACCAACCTTGTGAGAATGCTACACTTCTCACACTAAGGTTTGGAACTTATATGGCACCAAAAATATATCACATTTTAGAACAATTGAAGGACTCATCCTCTTCTTGTGAATAATTATCAGAACAATTATTGCAACAACATACATCGATGGAAGAAATAATGAGATCACTTTAGACCATGATTCAATAGTTGTTCACTTCTCCAACATGGGGGATACACTTGGATACAAATCTATCATTACCTTATTTCATTGGAAAAAAGGATGGAGAGACCCTATATTATTGGATTTGCAAATTTGTGTTCTATTTTCAAGAGCATCCATATTTATGTGAAGAAAGAGTATGAATTTCTACAATGAATTGTAATGATTTGGCCCTAGCTTGGTGGTAGAACAACTGGATTAAAACACAATCCTCTGAATTGAAAGAAGGAATTTATAGTGAGTTAAATGATGTAGTCACAACCAAGAGTCCAATTACTACTATCCTTTGGTGGCATGATCTCCGCGAGGCATTGAAATCTTGATTTTACCTTCTATAGTATCAAGAAAATAATTTGTCATGTTGGCTATAGCTTAGAAAAATTTCGGGCCAAGTAGTTCAATAGTAAATATATCTCTTCGCCAAAATCCAACAACAACTGGACATCATTAACTCCCCATAGGTATTGATGTGAAATTTAATTCTAGTTTTTTACCTAAGTTTTGCAATGAAATTGTGATTTTACCAACACAACCTTGGATGCTACCTTCCGACATGATTCTATGGCTGAGCAATAACTGGGAAGTGAAAACCTTGTTGTAGGTATATCTCCCTTCTATTTTCCTAATTTTAGGTCTTCTATTCCCAACTAGCCATCCCCTATTCTAGGAAAGCCTTGTTCATTTCTCAAATCAACCAAACTTTGTAGATAACATTGAAATGCTTCTCATAACATGAAATTTTCCTCTTACCTACAATTCCATCAATCACCTACGTTTTTATTCACATAACCTACCCTAGTGCACCCCTCACCCACTGAAACCAAAGTTGTAGAGCTCAAAAATCCCACGATTCATGATCCTGGTTTGATCCTCATGATTAAAGACTATTCCAAGACTAATCAAGAGAACCTATTTACACACAATTTCTAGATCAAAGACGATGTCTTCTTCCTCATTCTAAACAATGGTAGTTAAAATAATATTGTTTCAAAGGATATCATTGCTTTCCTTTCCTATGACTGAATACTTCTTATCACTTGGGTTAGGTTAAAGATGATGACACAAGGATCTTGGTCACTTGTTGATGCGTTGCTACTTTTTCCATTGGAAATTTCTAGGACATTGTTCATTATGATGTATCCCCTTCAGATTATTTTTATTGAATTCTTAGATGACCCTATCAACATGATCCTTATGTTGTATATGATCTCCATATTAATACATACACCCTCCATCTTGGGGATACAACCTATAAAATATATGCAACTAACCCAACTCCATAACTTGGTTTGTTTAGTAAATAAATAGCTAAGTAGGTATCCCTTAGTAAATGTCTTCTCCCATTTGTTATACTATTTATCAAATGTAGTGAAATAAATGTATTAATAAATAATCATAAATATGCATAATAAATAAATAAATAAAGTGACACATTCAACCATATTAGGACATGATTCTTCAACCATTATAGGTAGTGAATGTTATAAGTATACTCTCACATGATATTGTATCATTAATCTCTTATCTCTCATATTATATTTTATATTCTTATTCGTGTGGATTATTTTATATTATCTTATTTATTTTAAATATTTGGTATATGAACTAGAGTGGTTCATTCCATCTGTTATCAAAGCTACATTTTGATTCGGCCCTTGGCCACACTCTTACTAGACTTGGTCAAAGATTTCATTTTTATTGAAAACATATTTGTTGGTTTTTGGCTACACCTAAATTTTCAAAGATTCTCTAATTTTTTAGTTCTTTGACCACCAAAGGCCCTTGAAAATTTACAATTTAGAATTCTAGTGAAAAAAAAATCATTCCACTACAACTTCAAATAAAACCAAAAATAGGGATAAAGAATTACGAAAGATTATAAAAAAATGTACATAGTGAAGGTAAAGGAATTATCCTATTTTGAATTATTTAAAGGAAAAACGTTGGAAAAAAAAAGAAACAACCTGAAGTGTATAAAACCAGAATTTACAAAATGTTTCCAGACCTTTGTTAATCAATTATGTTGTTGAAAACAAAAGAACAATTTTTTTACCATACAACCACAACAAAAGTGATACATTGTGAAAACACATGACATGAAAAATCAAGTAACATATTAGAATATGCATGTGGAATGTCTTATCATGAAAATAATAAACAAAGGATTGCGGTTACAGATACTTATACCGACTACAATTTAAGATAATTGTCGAAATAAGAAATTCTATCTATGATCAACAAAGAGCCACTAGTTCTTATAAATTCAATTGGAGGACAAATCCATTGATGTTTAATAAAGAGCCTTAACTGAAGATTGCTTGGACAAATCAAATACCTTAATATGAATAATTTTGACCAGCTAGAAAATAAAGAATAACTTTTATGTTTATGGGATCATAATCAATAATTTACATAAATTAAGAAAATAAGGATGGATAATAATTCATTACAAGAAAATCTAGTATTGTAACGTACCCAACCTTTAGCTGAGAAACTTTATGAGCGAAATACTCACAAAAACTAAAATTTTCTACTAATTAATTTGCTGTAGCTTATACTTTATGAATTACATACATATTTAACTATTATATGATACCACCTAGTAAATGCATATACAACATTAAGAAAACTATGAATGCAATTTTTCAAGCAACAAAAAAATACCCAACATTCATCTAAACCATTTACATAGCAGAATAACATAAGAACAAAATAGAAACACTTATATGTTAATAATTAACCAATTGGCTTTGTACGAAGGATGAACCTCCCAACCATAGGCATTGCTGTTCATTTTATCTCAAAAATATGCCGCCTCGAGCTAAGGCTATGAGTCTACAAGAATATTTGGCCCGCTGGTTGTCCACTCTCCACACACGACCACCCCAAAGGCCAGGTTCTACTCCCACAACAGTTCCAATCTACCAACTCTCTCTTCCCCACAACCTACACTACCTAAGGAATGTACCCCCTTCACTACTCATAATTCCTTGAGTTGTACCATTAATTTATTAGGGCCTTTAGTGCACTCGGTTGGCTAGGAAACTCTCAGGTGAGTACTCTAGGAATTGTCAGCTTCTTCAAGAGTTATCACAATACTCTACACAAGGCTCTTGAGTCATTTCATGAATAGTAAAATTCACTATAGGCTTACATCCCATTTTGTGGGCACACATGCCTCTTTTCCAGCATAACCACAACCCAATAATGACATCCTTCAAGAACAACATGGATGGTGCTCTTTCCAACACTTAGCTCCTCCATTGATGTGAAAAATATGCTAATAAAAACTTGTCCTTATTCTCCATATGAATTTCTCTTCTCCTCCTTTCTTGCTTGACTCTCACTCTTCCCAAAGATGATTATACTTCATCCCATGCTCCCTCAATAAGTAAGGGATGTGACTCCTCACATCCACCCTATTACATGAGTTTAATGATTGGATTTGGAAACACTCAACAACAAATACTAGAAGGTTATACAAAATGATAAATAGTTTCAAGAATGTGGGTTGGATTAATACCCATAAAAAATTTCCCCTTAGAACCTTCTCTCTTATGGAATCATATCCACCATCATTTTTATCCCTCTCATATCAAAACCAACGATTATTAATTTTATTAATTATTTCAATGTTCATAATACACAATTCCATCCTTGACCACATTAAATCAATATGGTCTCTTCACCCAATCACATCGCCTCACCAGCCTAATTCACATTTATTCAATTATATTATAATTTGCAGTGATTAAAATTGTGGATGTTACATTTCCATCCCACTTATTTTTGCATTGTCCTCAATGCAAAACACCCTACATGTGTACATTCATTTTACCAATCTGGCTCCCTAGTCATTAATCAACATACAAGCTCTCTTGCCCAAAATCACACATGCATTCTAGTCTAAAACAAATTACATAGGAAATTGTCTAAAACAAATTACATAGGAAATTTGGCCCAAAATAATAGATACATAGGCACCCTGGCCTAAACCATAAACATACCCCACTGTTATTCTCATACAAGTATCATGATTTCCACCAACTCTTTTTCACTTGACCTTCCCAACCCAAGGAATGTAACCCCTTCACTGCTCTCTATCCATCGAGTTGTACCATTCTTTTATCAATGATGACCCAAGGAATGTTCCCCCTTCACTTTCCTCACTATGTCATGCTTCACCATTCATTTACCAAGGTGTCTCGGGAAAAGGTATCTAGGAATTTCAATACTGGGAACTCAAGGGATTCACTGCTAGGAAAAAATACCATGAAAGAAAAACAACACCAATCTTGTCGCTCTAGTGAAAATCACATAGGAGTTCACTCTTCAGGCCTGATAACCTGGTTCTTTTTCTAGACTAACAACTTGCTTCTTCTTTTTATACTCACCTTCTAGGCTCAAACATCCCTTTCAATTTTATATAGTTCCTTAAGTGATCCATCATTTTCCAAGGTGCTCTTATGTAGAAGAATGTCATCTTGCTGCTAGACTTCTATTAGAAGTCTCCAATCCATGGAAATCATCCCATGTACATCATATGCATATAGTCAATATGATACATCATCATACAATTTTCAATTATCAATTTCCAAATATGTTTTATACAAGGAAACACAATTTCCCAATCATGAGTTTTATACTCATTATGTTTGGCTCTTGCAGCTATAGATATTAGTCTTCCTTATAGGATTATATCCTTTCCATATTCAAGACCATTCTCCTTAAATTTTTTTTCATTTCCATGAAACCAACATCCTTTCCATATCCAAGACCATTCTCCTTGCAATTTTCTCCATTTCCATGAAAACAAACAAATTGTTAGCATATCATAACAATTTTCAATTATTGATTTCTCAACTCTGTTTATATAGGATTTTTTTTTCCCATGCATGTGATTTCTACTCATTATGTTTGGCTCTTGCAGTTGTAGGTATCAATATTCCTTATGGTCTTACATAATTCTCATATCCAATACCACTCTACATGCAATTTCCTCAACTTTCTTGCAGCCAAACAAGTTGTTAGTATCTCATGCACAATATCACTTTATTGCAACATTTGAATTTAGTCCATGAAGTAATTTCATAATTATATTACTCTACAATTCAATCACTTCCAACTATTGTTTATATTAAATAGAAAAGAAAACATCATTCCTTGCACATGCATTATCTAGCATACTAGGATTTTCATAATGCAATCAAATTAAATTACCAATAAATAAAACCAATGTGCTAATACCCATGGCCAAATCTACACAATGCATTCTTGCATTGACTCCATAATACTATATATGCATGTCATGTATTCCACCATGGTGGGTTGGAAGCTCTATCTAACACTTCAATTATTCATCCAAATCTTCCCCAATCACCTTCCCAAAAATTTGTATACCTTCCTCTTCGACCCATACACAACACTAGGAATGTAATTCCCTTAGTACTATCTCATGACGACAGAGAGGTTGCAGCCCAAACATTAGTTATACAAGGGAATACCATTAAGAACTTGTATGGAACTATAACCCTTCAATTTCCAACCACATCATGGCCTCATACATGGACATCCCTAATGGAATCCATTTTTACTACAGGAGTATGTCTCTTGACTTGACTTGGTTATGACCTCATAAACACTATAACATAATATGCAAATAAATTTCTCATAGATGCATTTAAGCAGTAAATCATATTTCCATACTCAAGGCCTTATACCTTTACATCAATTCAAATATTGAGAACTTAACTGAGGGAATTCTTACCTCAATTCCCTTAAACATTTATGAATCATAAGCAACCCAAATGCATACCCACATGGCTATTATCCATTAGTTCATGCTACCTAATCAAATGACATTTTAGTGGAAGCTAACATGCTTCTTTTATCAACCTCTTGATTAGTATTCCCACCATCCTCATTTTTTCTTCATATGGATGGATTTTATATACCACAACCGTATCATCAACATTGTTTTTATCCATGCTATAAAACAATTTCCTCGATACACAATCCATTATTAGTCTTATTCAAATATCATAGCATTGTTGATTCATGTATATATATCAGCATACTATTCTTAGTATACACTCATGCCATATACATGTCTAGGAATGTCCATATGCACAAAATTATCATTAGTATGCACTAATAAATTCATCTCATCGTGCCTATTCCATGTACATGAATTTTATCTTTATTGTATGCATCATGAATGAATTCTATCATGCACTCCAATGCATATTTATTTATTTTTTTGTTGTTGTAGATGGCTATCATTGAATACCTATAGAACCTTGTTACCCTATGCACTTTCATTCTTTTCAACTATGCACCATTGTCCCCTATTCTAAACCTTCTATCGAAGCCCCACTTGGACATTTTTCATCTCCAACCACTAGATCCACTAGTGGTTCCATCTCACAACTACATTTATGCAGAGAATATTGTTCCAACATTTTGGATAAAAATTCTTAATACAAATAGTGCTATAACATGCACTCAAGTCAAATATTAACATTGAACTTTAATTAACCACTCCCCTTTTCCTTGACCAAACCGATCTTGAAATACCATTATCATTGATTCACATTTCACCATTCTGAAATATTTATTTTATGTAATATTTCTAATATATTTTTCCATCCACGGCTTTGATCAATTTTTAAATTCCTTTCTTCACTTCATGGAGTGATTCACTGTGAAGAATTTATTGACCACTCAAGTCCACTCTTATCCAAATGGAATTCTGCACTCCTCCACTTTCATCTGTACCTTTCTTCCACTTTGCACTCTAATAATAGATACAACTTTCTTTCCTTGAATACTTTAGAAAAAAATTGCTAGATCATATCTAATGATTCCTTCTTCCTGAATTCTTATACTTGCACATATGGATGACTCAACCAATCCATGGGTCATAGGTTATCTCATGACATTCTTTTTCCTTCTCTTGCAACAAGCTTTGTAGTCTTCACTACATTTCTACATTCAAGGATATGAAGTCTTTCCTTTCCTTGTTGTTCCCATTAGTGACATTATTCCCTAATAGGATTCATGTCTCATGTGATAATATCTATTTATTTCCATTTTTCAATCCATTCAAACTCTATATCACTTGAATATTAATATTCTTCTACTCTTCCCATACCCCATAGCCATGCACTTCCCTTTGAAACTCTTTGAGGATTCAACCAACTGTACAAGCTTAAATTGCTTCCCTTCCCAGTGGACCATGGGATTAATATAAGAATGACCTCCACAACCTCATGTGTGGAATCTTATTCTCTTTCTACAAATCCCTTCACACATCACTCTCTGTCAGAGTGCTCCTCTGCTTTTTAACAATGCCTTATTAACAAGGTCAACCATTCTTTTTGCTAAACTATTTCACTTCCAATGTGCCTCTATACTTATGCATAAGAATTATTATGAATTTCAATACTCTTCCTTAGCCAACAATCACCTCTGGAATTAACCTCTATTGTTTGTGAAAGTTTCTTGAAATTTTGACATTATTTGGAAAAATCGTCACATTGAGTATATACATGGTTTATGGAATCCAATTCCACTTTTCCTCAAAATTTACGGAGGACCCTAATACTTCCTTGGAGAAATTAGAACTTATGTCATGTTTTCCTCTTGAATACCTTCCCAATGACCATACTCATGCTTCAATATGATTTAAAATCTTAAATTTACGGCTTCATGAAATTCCCATTCTACTCAATGGTGTCCCTCAAGTCCACCAGTCACCTTCTTTCTTATTCCTTAGTGAATCCTTCAGCTGAAAACTAAATTCTAAGTGGATATATTGATTCTTCTATCCAATATATTTTTGATGACTACTTTATTTCTCAATTTTGAGAATTGAGTAGAAAGTTGTAGGCAGTTGAATATTGCCAATTTATCCCTTTTGTACACCTTTCTCCCTAGTGTAAATAATCTCAAACACCAACTTTTTCCACTTACAGAGGTGAATGTATGGGGAACCAAAAATCTTTTCTATGTGACATAGATAATAATTCCAACACTTAATTCAAAGTAACTCTTATATTGTCAAACTGATGGTCCAGTAAAAATATGCAACAATCTAGAAATCACAACTTTGCCCCTTGGGATTTTCACTTGGTTTAGCAATTTAGCCATGATCATGCATCCCTACAACAAATCCTTTGTCATTTTGATATTTAATATCAATTGATCATGCCCATGACTACCTTATGAACGACCTGTCACAATTTCACCCTTAACCGAGCTCTGGACTATTAGTTACGACCCACAAAAGTTTTGATTGTTTTACATTTTTATCCATGTATGCTACATGTATCTTCTTTATTTTCCTACACATTTTTACTTACCCGGATTCTAAATATATTTCCATAGTTGTCTCCTATGATTCATAAGATTTCCATAGACTACTTTTGTGCCCCAAATAGACTCTTGAGCAGTGACTTATGCCTTCCGAAAGTAAACTAGTGTGGAAATTTTACTTTGATTGTTTCAGTTGTAACTTTCTCATACAAGCTTCATTTTATGAACATAATAGCTCATTGGAAATATCTCCTCGATCTCTTTTATTCAAGTTGTATAAATTGTTTGTGGTACATATGGTACTTATAGTACATAAAATTAGAACTCGTAAAAACATTCTTTAGGGCCTCAAAACAACTCTACAAGTTCACGACCTTCAAAATCCTGAAAAAATCATAGAAAAATTGATTGTTTTACTATTATAATAGCCTCTTAATTTGCATCGTTGATCTCAATATTGAGCGAAAAATGATTCGTTGATATGAATTCTATCAGTGATCAATGATTGACTAATTATTTTGCATGGACACAATACTTTTTCAAACCTCTCTTTGAAGGATACAAGGAAAATTCAACTTTAATTTGCTTACAAATTTGGGGATTTTGCTCTGATTTTTCACAGTTTCCCCCCAAATTCGCACAGACCAAAATCTGTAACAATGAATTTTCCCAATTCATACTCATCATGTCCCATACAAGCTCGGTGTTTGAACCAAAAGATGTGATACCCTAATGTAATGTACCCAACCTCCAAATGAGGAACATTATGAGTAGAATACTCATAAAAATTAAATTTTCTATTAATTAATTTTTTGTAGCTTATTAGCTACAAATTACATACATAGTTAACTATTATAAAATACCATTTAGTAAATGCATCTACAAAATTAAGAAAACTACAAATGCAATTATTCAAGCAACAACAAAATACCCAACATTCATCTAAACCATTTACATAGTGGAATAACATAAGAATACAACATAAACACTTATTTGTTAATAATTAATCAACTGGATATGTATGAAGGATAAACCTCCCATCCATAGGTGTTGTTGTTCATTTTCTCTAAACAATAGGCCACCCTCGAGCCGAGGTTATGATTCCACAAGGATATGTTCCCCACTCACTGTTCACTCTCTACACAAAGCTTCCCCAAAACGCAGGTTCTACTCTTACAACAGTTCTAATGCACGATCTCTCTCTTTTCCACAAGCTATACTACCTAAGGAATGTACCACGTTCACTGCTCATAGTCCCTTGGGATGTACCATACATTTATCAAGGCCTCTAGTGCACTCGACTAGCTCGGAATCTATCAACTGAGGACTCTAGGAACTCTCATCTGATTCAAGAGTTCTCATAGCATCCTACACAAGGCTCTTGAGTCATTTCCTCAACAAGAAAATGCACTATAGGGTTATAACCCATTTTATAGGAACATATGCCTCTTTTCCAGCATAACCACAACTCAATAATGACTTCCTTCAAGAACAACATGGCAGGTTCTCTTTCCATTACTTAGATCCTCCTTTTCTACCAAAACTCTTCTAGTAAAAACTTGTCCCTATTATCCTTATGAATTTCCCTTCTTCTCCCTTGCTTGCTTGACTCTCACTCTTCCTAAAGATGATTGCACTTCAACCCATGCTCCCCAATAACTATGGGATGTGACTCCTCACACCCACCCTTTTACATGAGTTTAATGATTGACTTTGGAAACACTCAACAACAAATAGAGGGTTATACACAATGAAAAATAATTTCAAGAATGTGGCTTGGATTAATACCCATAAATAATTTCCCCTTGGACCCATCCCTATTATGGAATCATATCCCCCCATTTTTTTATCCCTCTTGTACCAAAACCAACGATTATTACTTTTGTTAATTATTTCAATGTTCATAATATACAATTCAGCCACTGGTCAAATTAAATCAATATGGGATATTCACCCCAACACATTGATCCAACAACCTAATTCACATTTATGCAATTACATTATAATTTGCGGGGATTAAAACTGAGAATGTTACAAGCACAACTTACTAGAAAGTGATCAATAAGGAAACAACCAACGACCTAGTTGTAATAGAGAAATCATCAACCATAAAAATCTAGACATTAGAAAAAGGAACCAATATAGATCCAATTGACATAAAAGTTCATAAATATGCCTTTATGGAAATAATATCAACCAATAAATCATTAGAATATTCAAATGATGAAGAGCTAAAATCACAAATATGGGTTACACTTTTGTGAGAATCGGGTTGCAAAAATTGCTAATGGCACTTTTTCAGCCCCCTTGAATTTTTCGGCTGAAAAATCTTTCAACCGAAATGTTTTTTTGGCCGAAAGTTAAATATAATGGCACCCTTGAAATATCTGACATAAATTTTAAATCTAAAAACATTTTTCCGTTAAAACTAAGTTTCATACAAACTATTAGTTCGGCTGAAAACCTATAACTATGGCACTTTTCAGAAAAATATGTTTTCACTTCAACTTACTCCAACTTGGGAAGGAGTGGGCTCCTTAAAATACTATGAGTATGGTTTCGGAACTAGTACCAACATTTCCAGAATTGAATCTACTTTCATTTGATACAATTTGTATTCAATTTAATTGTTTTTTAGTAATTTTAGTTAAATTTATAAAAATATGTTTACATATTATTTTAAGATGACATAATTATTCAGTAAAATGAAAAATCAATATCTGCAAAAATACATGGTTGAAAATGATGTAAAAGTTATATTGTGGAACCTTTCATTGTCCTCTTCAAAAGGGTACTTTCAGATTTTACTTTTAAATAAAAATTAAGGCCGATACATGTTTAAAATCTACAAGTTTTCTAGATTGGTCAAATTAAAAAAATTGGAGTAATTATAATATTCATTTGTTGTCTTCAAAACTATAGTCATACTTTAATAGAGTTTGTTTATATTGTTGTGACATATTTCATTTTTCATAAACAAAAGTTTAATAATGAGTAAATTGGTGTCAACAAACATAACTCATTATGAGTGCCTTCATTTTTAAGGAACATATTGTCAAACACTCACTAAATTGACATATCAAATGTCCATAAAACAATTTCAAAAAATAATCAATACAAAGCTAACAAAATTCATGACAAGTTTTGTTTTTACTGTAAAGTGAAATTATAAACAAAAAATTACTTTTGTTTACTGGAAGTTGAATTTTTTTTGAAAATATGTTTTATTTCCCCAAAAAAACAAGGAAAATAGACACTCAGATTCATGATTTTACCAAGGAACCAATATAGATAAAATTGAAATACAAGTCCATAAAGATTCTTTTATGGAAAAATATCAACCAATAAATCACTAGAAGATTCAAACGATGAAGGTTCCAAGAGAAATACACAAGTTACAAGGGTTCCTTATAATAATCATCATATTATTCAATGAACTACCCAAGAATGAAATATAAATGAGAAACTAAGTTAAGATCCTAGCATATTGAAGAGAAGCTTAGGTGTGGAATCTTATTAGATCCCATATCATAAAATTTAGCATTGTATAGTCTAAAAAAAACGAGTTAGGGTTTTGTTCCCATCGCCATACGTCAATTGTACTCAACGCTTTGTAACTCATATTTTCTTGTGATGACTACCATCACAATATATAGAACAATGGATCATGAGAAGATATTCCAAGCTAGGATGAAGACATAGTTTTTTTTCCATAAATTCTTTAAGGGGAAAGCATCTTAAAGAGGTAGGAAATATTGTAAACATAAATGTACTAATAAATAATCATAAATACACATAATGATCAATAATAATATTAAATAAATAAACTGACACATCCAACCAAAGGACACGACTCTTCAATCATTGTGACTAGTCAATACTATAAGTATATTGTAACATGTAATTTTATTAATCATCTCTTATCTCTCATATTATATTTTATATTCTTATCTACATAGATTATTTTGTGTTATCCTATTTATTTTGGATATTCGTTATATGAATTAGATTGGTTCATTCCATCCAAGAATATGTCCAAACTGAGACTCCTCTTGAAGATATGCAAACATTGTTGGATTACTATACAAATACATTTTCAACACCCACTAGAATACCACCTTCCCATGCTATTCATGATTCCATATATTTAATATCGAATGCTTCCTTACCTAACACCCCAACTTACTGCCCCTCCTATCTTTAGGGTGCTAAAAGAGAAAAGAAAATTCACGATTTGGTTAGCATTTACCATATTCAATCCATATCCTCCCCATGTATATCTACAACCTTTATCATTCCAAAGAAGGAATAATAAGAATGAAACCTTGTAACATAATAACATTTCCTCAATAAGATTACTATAAAAAACTACTACCCACTACCTTCCATCAAGGATTTGTTGGACTACTTTCACAATGCCAAATACTTCACCAAACTAGATTTGATTTCCAAATATAATCAAGTTTGTCTGAACCCTGTAGACAATTGAAATACAACATTTAAAACTAAATTTGGTATCTATGAGTGGTTGGCTATGTTGTTTGGCATTGCCAATGAACTGAATACCTTTAGGAGGCCGATTTATCATATCTCCAGGCTCCATATGGGATGCTTTGTAATTATCTACTTGGATGACATATTGGTCTTAATTAAGCATTGGGATGAGCATATATAACATATTTTCACTATTTTTTATCTCCTTCACTAACACCAACTATAGGTTAAGTGTAAGAAGTCTACATTTGGATAGACCAACATGTATTATTTGGGTTTTCTCCTCGATTAGCATGACATCCACATAGATTCGCAATATGTTCTATCTTTTCCGCAATGAGAAACACCATTTTTAACTACATCCTTGAAATCATTTCTCATGGAGATAAACTATTACTACAAGCTCATTAAATCTTTCTCCCAACTTGGTCATCCTCTACATTGAGTGGCCAAGCTATTGTCACTCAAACCTTCCAACAACTCAAGGAAATTTTAATTGTTTGTTGGACAACTATTGTTTCCCAAGCCTTCCAACAATGAAAATAAATTTTATGTTATGAGCTTGTTCTTTAGCTACAAATTTACAACAACCAATTGATATATAATTAGATGCATCACAATCTTCTATTAGTGCATCCCTTAAACATAATGACCATCTAGTTGCTTATCATTCAAAAGCACTTTCCATATCCAAACTAAACTAAAACCCCCTAGAAAAGGAATTTAGGCTCTTGTCCAAGAATTGAAGTAACGTCGCCACTATATTTTGGGCAAAGAGATGATCCTATACACAAAACATGTCAACTTATTTGGTTTCTATAAATATCAATCTAAAATACAAGATCAACAACACCTCAAATAGGCCTCCAACATCCAATAGTTTCACTCGATGGTCCACTATATAAGTGAAAATTTGACATCGTCATTGATTTCCTCATTCATCCTATAGCCATTATTCTAAATATGTTAGATGGATACAAGGAAAATAACATTAATGGAAGTTTTTAGTGTTATAAGATTGAGCAAAATTACAAAAAAATTCTTTTGCAATTAAAATGAAAGTAGTGGTTTTCTCATAGTCTTTAGTGGAAATTTATTATAACTAAAAATATATGGACAACCAAAGGTTTTAGTGAATATTTTTTTCTTGGTGCACTTCTTATAGTATGGCACACTAGTGCTCCATTATTTAAGATGCACCAACAAATTAGACACTATAAAGAATCGTTTCAATATACATTGTTAAGGACATGTGCGATATATCTCCTTATGCACTATGAAATCCCTATAATGGTACCAACAATGGAAATGGTAATGACATTGATATCATTAAAGGTAATGTTGATGATGTTGTAATACGGATCATTGTTGTGCTTAGTATAGTTATTATAATGGTACCAACAATGGAAATGGTAATGACATTGATATCATTAAAGGTAATGTCGATGATGTTGTAATAAGGATCATTGTTGTGCTTAGTATAGTTATGAGAACTTATATGCTTAATATAGTTAGGAATATTAGTGCTTCACTAATTAAAAATGCATCAATACATATTTGTTGCCTTGATGCTTTTATTTTATAAATAGAACTGATGCTCTAATAAATACAAAGAGCACTCGTGCATACATACATGTAAGGATCATTGGTGCGTACATACATGTAAGGAACATTGGTGCAGATAAATGATTTCAATGCACCGGTGCGTAAAAATGATTTAGATGCATCAGTTCGTAGCAATGAAAAAAACACATTAATATGTTTTAGGGCCAAAATTCAACGTGTGCTATTTAATAATTATGTGAGTATGCAATTGTAGTTTCTTGTTTCTTATTTTTTTTATAAATTAGCTCATGTGACACATATGTTCATAATAATAATGTAAATAATGCATATATTTAGTTGATAATATAACATTTTAGAACATTGTACATTGCAATAAAATAAGAAACTGATTGGGAGGGTACAATTTGATTTCATTTATGGTGGTAGTAGTGAACTATTATTTTTGTTACTAGTTATATATCTAGACTTTGTTCTTTCTCCTTTAATGAGGATTCAAATAGCCTCATTTCATATTTCATTTATGCATTACATATTAATTGTATGTCATTCAAACTCATAAATCCCTAGATTATAAAAGTCGATTCATAACCAAAAGGCATTTCATTTTAACGGAGGAACATCTAATTGGGTTTTTTTTCCTAGTAAGGCTTTGAATTTGACAAGGGTCATTTGCCTGTGTCAAAAATATCTAATGACACAAATTAGGAAGATACAAAATCGATACAAAATCATCAAAATTAAAGTAATTTTAACGATAGAGATGAAGAAGCACTAGGTTGAGGCCAAGAAAACCTAAGGTGAACAAAGTAGTTAAAATATTGAAAATTATTTCTATTTCTACAATTTTTTATTAAATGAAAAAATCCATATGTTCAGTGATGAGGATATGAAGTGTTTCAAGGTGGGATGGAGTAGGGTATATAGATACCCTTAATTGGGTTGCTGACCAAGTCACTTATTGAATTGACTAGGTTAAGCAAGCCTTGAGCATAAATAAAGGGATTAAGATAGTGCACTAGGTTACCATATCATTCTTTCGCTAAATTGCCTAGATGAAGTTTGGGGCATGGATTTTTGTTACTATTCGAGGGATTGATAACGTGTAAGAATAACATTTCTCTAGTACTTTGGCTTCCAACTATAATGTTGAAGCTCTCTTGTAATGTTTGATGATTTTTTTTTTTTTGGAACACATTAAGAATGATAATCTAACATATATGCTAGTTAATATTGAAGTTTTATGCGTTCACAACCTTTTGAAGGTTAAAATTGTTGTGGTTAGATGTTGTTAGTGAGATTATTTATATTAAATAATCAAAGGTGTTTCAAAGTTTTAATCGACTTTTATTGTGATCCATTATCACAACATATGAATGTAATACGTTATTGAATATTGTATATCCTTGGAATCTACTATCATATTATTAAATTTTCTACATAATTATGTATCACAATTTTTGAAATGTAATGTTGTAATAAAAATTATTTTTAAATATTAATTTAGTTAGGAATTTGATAAAATAAAATGAATAATTTACATATTAGGTTGATATATCCATAAATATGATTTCATCTAATCCGTTGAAGTTTGTTTTATGACAAACCATACGTTGTAAAAGGTTAGCACCATTTTAAAATTAACATATCCTCTCATTTTTCATTATAAAACCTTTCTTTCATTTTTTAATTGTTTTCTTTTCAATTCTATTTATGTATCATAAGCATTTATTTTTTATATTTCCGCAATTTAAATAGACTAAATGAAATCACTTAATAAATCAATCATAATGGTCAATCATATTTTTTATATTTCACAATTTAAATAGAATAAATGAAATCACTTAATAAATCAATCATAATGGTGGATTTTTTTCCTTCATGATATTTTGAGTTGTTAATAAAAAAGTACTCTCTTAAAATTAAGAAAGTTGGACCTATGTCATTCATTTGAGACTATTCACATAATTTAAAAAAAATTATACTAAACATTTATTTGTTTTATTAGTCCCTGCTGTAGGCATAGAGGGACTATAGCGATCGATAAATCATTGACCTCGTATTAGTTTGTCCGTTGACCACAAATATATCCATATTATCTATTGTTGAAACCAGGGAACTGAAACCATCGATTTTTATATAAAAAAAGTACCATATTTGTCATGATCTAATTGGACAAGGGATTGGAGGAATTATTGTTGTCTTTGCTATTCCCAATGTTATATATGTTGGCATATCCAAAGTATTTGATTGTATATGGTCTTTTTGAATCATATATTTTGTTATGCATTCGTTGAAGGTGGATTAATGCTAGAATTAATCCGATTGTTTGGTTTAGCATTTTATGCTAGGTAAATTTATGGCAATGTTTGATTAGCTGGCATATCCAAAGTTTGTCCTTCCAATACATTCTCTGGTGTTCGAACTATATATATAAAAAAGTACCATATTTGTCATGATCTGATTGGACAAGCAATTGGAGGTCTTATTGCTGTGCTATTCCCAATGTTATATATGTTGGCATATCCAAAGTATTTGATCGTATATGGTCTTTTTGAATCATATATTTTGTTATGCATTTGTTGAAGGTGGATTAATGCTAGCATTAATCCGAATGTTTGGTTTAGCATTTTATGCTAGGTAAATTTATGACAATGTTTGATATGCTGGCATATCCAAAGTTTGGCCTTCCAATACAGTCTCTGGTGTTCGAACTATTGTTACAAAAAATATAATATTTTTTTGGGGATACATCAGAGACCTGTCACATTGCATTTTTTTCTTAAATGTTTACAGAGCATTTTTGACAGACTTAAATGTTCACCTAACAGGATTGGTAGCGTTGAATGCTTACTTAACAGGCTTGTTACAATACATTTTTTTTTTCCGTTTTTTAAATTTATATGCTTCAGTGGCATTGCTGGTTCACTGGTTCATGCTTGTTTTTTGCATCTCCACTGATTTATTATTTTCATGTTGTTGTTGTTCTTGCTTGCCTGTTTGTGTTGTTGCAGTTTGCACGTTTGGGTTTCTACAATCGTGATTGGAACTGATTCATTCCTGGTGGATTGGTTGTTGCTTGCTTATTTCTTCATTGTATGTTGTTTATTGTTGTTTGATTCGACTTTGCAGGGTTCCGGTCCTACGCTTGCAGTTGGGCCTTTTGGTGCTTCTTAATTGGGATGTTATTTGGTGCTTGTTCTTGTTTGGCTAGGGTTTGCAGTGTTGGGATG
>JASDQU010686616.1:37395-49812 GCA_032191745.1 Picea mariana
TTTTCCTCTTGTAAACTGCGTTTCTGGCTCTATAGTTTTATGGATGTGGCTTCGCGGATAGGTTCTATCGAACTATGAGAGGTCGTGTTCAGTGTATACATCTTTTACCTAGAACTTCCTCTAAAATTCGACTGGGCACTCCTTGAACTCGCAACCTCGCCTCTTCTTCCAATCAGTTTGTCTATTCTACCTAGATTTCCATACTTAGTCGACTTTTCAAAGTTTAGTGGGTTGACGATATTGTGGGTTTAGAAAATTGAAAACCATTTGTCGCTCCCCTTCATCCCCGCTACCTTCCACCCTTCCCAATAGACATTAATTATGCTTTCAAAAGTTAGAACCGACCAGACAGGTTCAAAAAGATGGGCTTTAATAACTGGAAAGCTCGAGGACATCTCCCATTAAAATGAATAGACATGCGAATATTATGGGATCTAGTAATTTCTTTTGCCTGCATTTTTGAATTTGTAAAAATAAATTTTTATTTTATTTTTTGTTTGCGTTCTTTTAGTTTTCTTAAAAGATTTAGTATAGTCCACGAATGTGTCACCCATAGAGGCCTTGAAATCATGTCCCTCTTTAATATTGTGCACATCTTAGATGTCAGATTTGAGAATCTGCTCGGATATGGGAATTTTAATACGTGATATTAGTCACTATTCAACGTACATATTCGAAAAGATTGGCATTAATAAGAGAAAATATCGAGAACATCTGTCATTAAAACGAATTAACGCAAAATCTATAGAAGATCATCGAGTGTTTCTTTTAAATACTTATTGCTATTTCTTTCTATCATCAAAGAGTTGCACTTTAGGGTTCCTTCGTTCTAATGTTCCTAGTCATGGACATGTAAGACAAATTAGAGATGCGATTGAGGCCCAGATGAAAGAAGAGAGATTGGTTTTATGTGACGTGAGCTTTGAGTAAAAAAAAAACTCTGTTATAGAAGAGAAACTTAGAGAGGAGGAAAGAAAAAGAACAATTATGTTCTGGTTGGTGTTCTCCCTGTGTTCGATGCTTTGGTAGGTTGAAAAGGTTGCCTGGAGATTTGTTTGTTGAAATTCTTTGTTTTCTTGCTGGGAGTTGTAATGGATTTTCAGGTCACGTGCAAAATAGTTCTTCGTTGAAGTATATAGCTTCTTCCAACAACACAAATTTGGCAAGTGGATCGAATTCTGCAGATCCCACAAGAATTTGTCTTCCTCAGGGGTGGCGCATTTACAGTGTCTTGCAAAATGGCCTGTCATGTTCATAAATGACGCAAAATATTACTCCATTTGCGAATGTAACCAGAGATGGGTAACTGAAATTGTATGGGTGGATAAAACGACATATTATCACTACAAAAGTTTCTATTTCAAAGTTTTATGAGCTACATGTGGGTCTGGTAACCAACTTGACAAAAAGCCATTTCCTTTGTCAAAGTTTGCTAAGTTTCCTCTGGATGTAGTTGCAGACTCCACATATTTTGCGTCACCTCCGAACATTCCAGGCCTTTCTATGGGCCGCCATACCTGCCACCGCTATGAGGAAAGATATATTATGATGTGATCTGCAACATTTGATACACTTTCTAGAGCTGTGCTAATGCGTTCTACAACATTTGATGCACTTGCCAGACCTGTGCTGCCCGAAGAAGTTATGTACCTCAACAGATTTTCATTTTTCAGTTGGGTTGAACGTTTATTCCAATTTACGTAATAAAGAAAAGAAGTTCAACATACAAATATTTAGGCAGACTTTTCAACCAAACAGATGATCGAATACAGGAAGAATACCAGGCACAACATGCTTGAATTTTTTTCCCCTTCCATAGATATTGTGACATAAAAGGACTCCCTCCACTTTGAAATTGGATTGAATTACATTTCTAAGTTGTCTCGAATGTCAAGGGTCTGTAACATTGCAAGGAAATCACCTTAAACCCCAATTTTTCGATGGCAGAGGGAAATTAATACTTGATAAAGAATGGAATGTTGAATAAACAACGATTGCAGGAAGGCCATATCTAGAAGAGACAAGCTATTCAAAAAACTAGGATAGATGTAGTTGGCAGCACCAATTAAGTATAAAACCCGAAATTGATATTCAACTCGTTTTTTACAAATAAAGGGTTTGAACGTTAAGAAAATTGTCAAGAAGCTTCATCAATGTACATATTTTTTATTGGTCGGCGGCAGGGCAAATCGCAATTGTTGTGGAATATAGCCTCAGCTATATTTTGTAACCCATATTATTTGAATATAGAATAATTACGGTTTATTCTTTAATAATATTTTCCAATCTCTTGTACTTGCTTTAATTTTATTTTGTACCTTCTTCCCTATGTCGTTAACCATGGACGAGAATCTTTTCTTTCTGCTGCCCACGAATTCAATTTAAATAAACCCTGCTCTATTCGTTGCTTACATTTTACATTTAAGAATAATTTTTCATAAGCCATACTTATGTGGCAACGACCTTGTATTTAAAGAAAGAAATTGGAGGAGTCTTCCTGCTTACATTCTTCGGGTCCCGTAAATAGAATGAATTAATGAGTTACAACAAGGAAGCTCAAGTGTTGACGCAATGTTCCTGTTCACTATGTTGGATATATTGCAGCTTCTTCTATTTGATAATATCCGTGCATATACTAATATCAGTACTATTGGAATAAATATAAAAAATTCCTCTTCGACAAAGCTTAGGCAATTATGTTTTTGTTTTTGATATTAAACAACTATGTTCCATGTTCTGTCATATACATCTTGCAGCCAAACAACTTCCGTGATCTGCAATTTATTCTTTAACTACTGATAACCCACCAGGCATTCGAAAAGCTTGGCATTAATAAAGGAACGACTGAAGCTGTCTTAATTACTTAAATCACACCAAATTTGGATTACATTTAATTTAATTTAGATATTTATGTTTATGGAGAGTCGATGTTTTCTCATGTCATTGCAAGAAATACAAGATGAATAGATGATAAGGAGTTTATCTCATTGAAACCACAATGCAAATTTATGTTTCTTGTTGCACTATGTACATCTTGCAGTCAAAATTTTCGTGGTTTCAACGAAATTTGCGAACCCAAGAGCATCCCGCAAATTGGGAGATCATTTGCATTTGAAACAGAAACAATCCATTAATATATATTAGTATGAATACTATTTAGATAAATATGAAAACTTTCTCCATTAATACATATTAGTATGAATACTATTGAAATAGATTTCAAACATTTCTCTTGACCAATACTTAGCCAGTTATCTGGCCACCAGGCCCTAGGTTCACGGTACCAAACACCTATGTCTCATGTTCTGTCATATACATCTTGCATCCAAACAACTTCAGTATTTTGCAGTTTATGCTTTTACTAGTGAAAACCCAACAGGGGTTCAAAAACATTGCCATTAATAAACGAAGAAAAAAGGTTTTTTGACTGTTAGATACTTATCCCTTTTCCCCTTTCCCTTTTCACGTCCATTATGTCTTTCTGGTTTTATACTTAGTCATCTTTCTATGATGGGCGGTTGTAGGGTTCACGGGCTGGCATATCTTAATTTCCATCTGTATCTTAACATGACAAATCCGACCAACCGATGTTCCTTTGCATACCTAGGCAATTTATGGCTGTGTTTGGAAGGTTGGCAGATATGATTTGGCCTTTTCTTCTTCCCACTCGTTATCTCTTTTTGGATATATACTTAGTCGCCGTTCTATGGTATCCGGTTCAAGAGTTGGAAAGTGACATTTCTTCATCTCCATCTATATCCTCACAACAAGGATCTGCCCGACCACTGTCCCTTTCCATACTTAGCCAATTTTATGGCCACTGCTGTGGGGTCAGTGCTTACGAACCCGACTCTTTATCGTTCCATTATATACATCTTTCACTCAAAACATCCGTGATCTACAATTCCACTGTGCATTCCTCGTATACATTAACTTCGTTCAAAGTATCTATTGTTGCTTTCCATCCCCAACAACTTCGTGTCCTTCCTAATATACATCAACAATGCTCTTACTAGTGACAACTGGACACAGTGGTACGAAATATACTTCCTTGATCTTTAATTTATGCCTTAACTGGTGAGAACTAGGCAGGGGTTCGAAAAAAATTGCATGAATAAAAAACACTAGATTTTCTTCTACGAGATACTTAGTCCTTTTTCCTTTGTCTTGTTCTTGTGTATTATTGATTTCTAGTTATATACTTAGTCGTGTTTCTATGATCATGGGTTCCAACGTTGGCGTGTTGACATATTCTTATATCCATCTATATCGTCACATGACAAATTGGACCTCCCGTTGTTCCTTTTCATACTTAGTGAATTTTATGCTCACGGTTGTCGAGTTGGCGCAATTAAACTCTATTACTTTTTGTTCCGTGATATACATCTTTCACTCAAAATTTGCATGATCTACAATTCTACTATGGACTCCTCCGTCCTTTTTCCCTTTTTTTATTCCCATGTATTATGGGACTATAAAGTATGGACATGCTATTTTATAGACCATGTACAAATTTCGCATTCCATACCTAGCCACATTTTGGATCGCGGGTTCTCGGGTGGGTGGGCTCAAAATTGGGCCTCCATTATTCCATGCCCTGCAAATAGCACCCATAATTCTGTGATATACAAATTGACAAGAGGACCTGTGGACTAGCTGAATCAACATTGCATTTCTATTTTTCTGTGTCCTCTAAACAATGCTCCAAGTTATGCGATATACAAATTGACACATGGAGTCCAGGGTTGGCGGGGTGGAGATTTCCATTGTTTACGGATAGAAATCCCTATCAAGTATCTAACAATATCTAAACAATTATTTTCAACACTAAATTATCTCTTAATAGTGACAACTTGACACAGAGGTACAAAACACTTGGCATCACACCCTTCGCAATATACAAATTGACTACCGGATTTCGACATCGTTCTCTCTTCTGTGTTAGAGATTATGCATTCAAATGTTTGGAGCGATACAATTTGAACATCGGGGCCTCGCGTCTTCTGCAGAGACCTTGTCAACCTGTTTTGGATCCTCCTATTTTCAGGTTCACAAAATGTCCAACTCTTTGATACTTTTTTGGGTTAGCACCAAGCTTCGTTCTACCACGACTCACAAATGTTTCAAAGTATCTGTTTTTGCCTTCCATCCTCACTAACTTCCTCTCATTCCTAATATAGATTGTCTGTTCTCTTACTAGTGACAACTGAACACAATGGTACAAAACAGTTCGCATCCAGCCCTCCGCAATATACAAATTGACTACCAGGTTCACATCTTGTACTCAAAATTTCTGTGACCTACAATTCCACCGCAGACTCCTTAGTCCTTTTTCCCTTTTCTTATTCCCGTGTATTATGGTTCTCTGGTTATATACTTAGTCACCTTTCTATCATCGCAGGTTCTAGTGTTGGCGGGCTGACATATCTTTATCTCTATCTATATAATCACACGACGAATCCGACCGACCGTTGTTGCTTTCCATACTTAGCCAATTTTATGGCTGCGGTTGTCGGGTTGACGGTTTCGAACTCTGCATCTTCTTGTTCCGTGATGTACATATTTCACTCAAAAGTTCCGTGATCTACAATTCTACCACGTACTCCTTGAACTCGTAAGCTTCACACTACCACGGTTCACAAATGTTTCGAGTATCTCTCGTTGTCTTCCATCCCAACAAACTTCTTGTCCTTCCTAATATACATTGGTTGTGCTCTTACTAGTGACTCTTACTAGTGACAACTGCACACATTGATACGAAACAATTCACATCCAGCTCTCTGCAATATATAAATTCACTACCGGGTTTCGACATCGTCCCCACTTCCATGTTACGGATTATGCATTCAAATGTTTTGAACGATACAATTTGACTATTGGGGCCTCATGTCTTCTAGGGAGACTGTGTGACCCTATTTTGGATCCTCCTGTTGACGGGTTCACGAAATCTCCATTTCTTAGTCACTGTTTCGGGTTGACGCATTCGAATTGTGCTACTTATTGTTCAGTGATATACATATTGCACTCAAAATTTCCATGATTTACAATTCCACCGCGGACTCCTTGGTCCTTTTTCCCTTTTCTTCTTTCCTTGTATTATCGCTTTATGGTTATATACTTAGCCGCCTTTCTATGATCGCAGGTTCCAGTGTTGGTGGGTTGACATATATTTATCTCCATCTATATAATCGCACGAAAAATCTGACCGACTGCTTTTGTTTTCCATACTCATCCAACTTTATGGCCACGGTTGTCGAGTTGGCGATTTCGAACTCTGCTTCTTGTTGCATCGTGTACATCTTGCACTCAAAACTTTTGTGATCTACAATTCTAGCGTGGACTCTTCGAACTCGCAAGCTTCACTCTACCATGGCTAACAAATGTTTCAAAGTATCTCTCGCTGCTTTCCATCCACACTAACTTCATGTCCTTCCTGATATACATTAGTTATGCTCTTACTAGTCATATACAAATTTCCCTCTGGAAAGTCCTACCATACCCTCTTCGTTGTTACATGTATTTCACTCAAAAAGTTTCGAGACATACAATTTGACCCTCGCACCCTCACATTCAACGGTTGTACCTTGTAACCCTATTTCGAAGCTACTTTTTCCCATGCCCACGACCTCCATACATTCTTACTATGCAATTAGAAACCTTTCATGCTAAGAGCTGACCATGCAGGAACCGTCAACATTGTCATTAATGGGAAAAATGCTTGAGGAGATCTCCCATTATTACACATTAAACGAAGATGTGTGGAGAGTTATTTTGTCCCTTCCGATTGTTCATCTCGAACACGCGTCTTCATGTTGGCCATCTCAAGAAATCTATAATGCTTAATCGCTCATTGCAATACCCGCCATGTTCACATTTCTATGTATGCGATTACTAGTGTTTAATGTTAACAACGCGTCATGCAACAGTAGTCCAAATTGACATTAATGAACGAAAGTCTCGAGGACATCTCCCATTCACACGCTTTGGACCAAGATTTGCGCAGGGTTATATTATCCCTTCCAACTTTTCATTTCATTCATCATTTGAGAAAACAAACGTTCTTGTAGAGTTATGGCAACAATTCGGTAGTATTTTGTGGAGATACAATAAATATCTTCGGACATCAGGACTAGAACTTTCAGTGGTCCAGGGCATACATTGACTATTCATCCCATTCTGCCCAGAACGAAATGATTTGGACCTCTGGAATCGCTCGTGCAGGATGTGTCCCTGAATTTTTTGGCTGTAAGGAGGTGGTCTCCTGGTGCGCTGAAAAATATATTCCAGGCCAAATAATTGTTCCACTGTGCAACCATTCTCCTATTTCTTCGTCACCTTAGGCCTTCCGCGAGATGCTAAAATTGTCGAAGCCAACATTGACGTTCAAAGGACAATACTGCAAGCAATTTCTAGAAAAACATGATAACGGGTTGGACATCTTAGCCAACTTCCTCGAAGACCCGACAACAGTTCCTGAAGATATCATAAGGTTTCAGGTAAGTTCCTTTAGAAATCCATTCCGGGAAATTGCTTGGCTATTTACAAGAATAATGGGACAGGCATCCACGGAAAGCATTTCCCATATAATTATTTATATTTTGTATTTCACAATCAAGGAACAATACATTTTCGATTGGGGAAGATAATTTCTATTGATCTATGTTTCCATCTATCACGATTCAAAGAATCAAATAAATTTTGTATGTCACCCTACTTGATTTTCACAATAGTGCATTGCTGCCCGTTTCCAAAAATTTCTCTTTCCAATAAAATAAACTGTGGATTCAACCCAGTGACATTCTGGTACGAGGCCCTATGGAGGCACAAGGCCTCCCATTTTTTTTTTAAGTTTTTAATGGCTTTGTCTTAGTTTTCAAAGATTTATTGTTAGGAAAGGATGCTCCATGAATGTCTGGCCAAGAAACCAATTTTTTGAACACAAAGGGAACACTTGAACAAAAGGAAAATCACAGTGTCCTCATGCTCTTTCTCTCTAATGAAAATCCTTCTTTCCTTCCATGCCACATCACGGAAAAAGTGTTTGTTGCAGAAATAGCAAGGCAACACAACCACTGGTTGCATTTTTTCCATGACAAGAAAAAAAAACAGTTCATTCCTCTGCCTTGGAAAGTTGGAGACTTCGCGTGCAAAAACATCAACAAGATTGACGAGTTTGCCACCCATTTGAAGAAATTGAAACTAACGCATGCTAAAAGGCTAAAAGGGTTCGACCCTAATGGGATTTTTTGAGAACATTTACTGGCAGTTGGCTTTAACAACTCTTTTACCCATAGACACCTGACCCAAGACAGGGACAGTGTGTACAACAATCCTTCTTCTACCAATTGTGACAAAGAGACATTGCAAAGCACGACTGAATTGTACAAACAACATGGAAAAGTATCCAGTGAGAAGAATACCCAGTCCCTCGCCGACACTCCCAAGAGCACGACATCACAGAGCATCTCTTCGACGACCCACCCCAGTAAGAAAGCAACCAAGAAATATTCGAACGAAGGAGGAGATAAGAACCCTCCTCGCATAAAAATTGATAGTTCTCACAAACTTCCACTGATGAACAAGAGAAAAAACAATGCAGGGTAGGTAGAGGAACCTGAAATTGAAAGTGAAAAGATGCAACTTGAAATTGAAACTGAGCACATGCACAAAATTGGGTCGTCCACGGTGGAAATATCTGAGACCAAAGTTTTTGATGAATATGAATCCTTCGTATTCTAGAGCATTGTTTTTGATAACCAATCTAAAAGTATGGTCATTGAAAAGAGAGATGTAACAAATAGGAAAGACAAATATTGCATAGAGATTAACTTTAGGAAAATGAGGTTGTCCCAAATCTCCTCATTTCACCAAGTAACCAGTGAAATTATTCGTGATTCAATTGGAGGAATTGAGACAGAAAATGTGAATCTGAAAGACCACCTCAACGAATTTGAGCAGAATTTCATTGCAACCCCAAAATTTGCCAGTCCTTTGGAAAAAATCATGTCTGCTACCACTGCAGCTAAGATGAAAGTATCCTCTACCCTCCTTGCATGCTCTAGAGCCCTTGTAGAGAATAACATCAACAAAAGAATGCAGCTAGTTATTGAAGCCTGGGAAACATCGCAAAATTTTGTTTCCTTCAGAAAGAAGGAAAATGATTTCCTAGAACATTTGGAGGAAAATTTAAAAAATGATCAACATTTCTGTGAACAGGTGCTGACCCATTTTGCAAACTATGTCATCAACGCATCGGAACTGAAAACAAGACAAGAGAAAATCCCCTCCCCAAAGCGGACAAAAAAAGTAAAAGCATGCTGGCAAAAGAAAGTTAACAACTTGGAGCTCATTGTCAAATCATGTAAACAAGTCGTATCAGAAAACGAAGATTTATTCAAAAGCTTGATCCAAATGGACTTAGCCGGAAGTACCAACGAGGTTCAAGACCCAAACTTAATTCTAAAACCCTTTTCAACCACCAAAGAAGCCTTCCAGGAACAAGTTTATATTTTAAAGGGGTTGTCTTTCAAAATGTTTTACGACATACTTGAACATCATCTAGATGAGCATGAGGACTGGGTACTGGACTATGCGACACACAATGAAGAAATTGAACAAAGTTTGCATAGTATTTCAATGGATCTAAGGAAATTAGAAAACGACCTTTACGACATAGAAATTTAGGATGAAATCAACATGGCCTCCATGAAAAGATACATCGAAGAATGGTTCCAACAAAGAATGGACAGCCTCGTCTAGGAAGGGAAACAACTGGTCGACGAGACTCCACTGATCATCGACGACATCAACAAAAACACATCGGGTTCATAGTAAGTCTACACTGTCATCTTTGTTTTCTTTATCAATCCAGTTTAAGTCTATACAATCATCTTGTTTTCTTTATCAATCCACTTATGACCTCTTTAAATAGAAAATTGTAACCAAAGACTCATAACTTCCAATTTCTTCTTTTCAGGTCTTCCTCTCTATCGTCACGCACTTCTTCTTTCGACATTCCTAATTATTGTACTTATTTCTTTTTATGGTCCATGGGAGCCCCAATCCCAATCTATATGACAAACACATTTAAATTTCTAGAAAGATGTAACACACATTATTAATTTTTGATAAATTCCAAAGAAAACTGATTCGAGAATGCTTTTATTGTATACTAAATTTGGGGTGTCCAGGAACCTTTCTTCTTTGTTCCAAAGAAAGCTAATTCCGGTCTGCTACAATTCTTCTGTCCTATTGTATGCTAATTTTTTTTGTCTTGCACGACGTTGTTACTATTCTATTGTATGCTAACTTTTTGGGTGTCGAGGAACCTATACTTTGATAAATTTCAATTTTTTCTTCTATCCAGAAGCCTTTTCTTTCAAGCAAACTAATTCGGGAATGCTAATTTTTTTTGTCTTTTTCTCCACGAACCTATGTAACAGACGTTATTATATGTAACAGACATTATTTATTTTTGATAAATTTCTATAGTTCGCAAGTCTGATTGTCAATTTTTATATCGCGGAACTCTCGGTGCTATTTGTAGGCCACAGAATAATAGAGGCCCAATTTTGAGCCCGCCACCCCGAGAACCCGCGATCCAAAAACTGGCTAAGTATGGAGGTCTGCTACATTTTTTGTGTCATATTGTATGCCTAATTTTTTGTCTGGCATGACGTTGTTACTATTCTATTGTATGCTAACTTTTTGGGTTTAACAGATGTTATTACTATTCTAATGTATGCGTTTAAATGTTGATGTAATTTCCAGAGATATGTAACAAACGTTATTTATTTTTGATAAATTTCTATAGTCCACAAGTCCGCTTGTCAATTTGTATATCGCGGAACTCTCAGTGCTATTTGTAGGCCATGAAACAATAGAGGCCCAATTTTGAGCCCACCAGCTCGAGAACGTGTGATCCAAACACTAGCTAAGTATGGAGGTCTGCTACATTTTTTGTGTCCTATTGTATGCTAAATTTTTTTTCTTGCACAACGTTGTTACTATTCTATTGTATGCTATATTTTTGGGTGTCCAGGATCCTATACTTTGATAAATTTTGATTTTTATTCTGTCTAGAACCCTTTGTTTTAAAGAAAACTAGTTTGGGAATGCTAATTTTTTTGTGTTTTTCTCCACGAACTTATGTAACAGACGTTATTACTATTCTATTGTATGCTTTTAAATGTTGATGTAATTTCCAGAGATATGTAACAAACATTATTTATTTTTTGATAAGTTTCTATAGTCCACAAGTCCGCCTGTCAATTTTTATATCGCATAACTCTCGGTGCTATTTGTAGGGCACAGAACAACATAGGCCCAATTTTGAGCCCGCCAGCCTGAGAACCCGCGATCCAAAAACTCGCTAAGTATGGAATGAGGGTTCCATGCATGCTCTATAAAATCTCATCCCCATACTTTATAAAAGTACATATTTCGTATGTATAAAACTAAATATCTACTTTCTAAAATTTGATAAATTTCAATTTCTTTTGTGTCCAGGATCCCTTGTTTTAAAGATAACTAATTCAGGAATGCTAATTTCTTTGTGTTTTTTTTCCACGAACCTATGTAACAGACGTTACTACTATTTTTTTGTGTTTCTCTCCACGAACGTATGGAAAGAAAACTAATTCATGAATGCTAAATTTTTTGTGTCCAAGAACCTTTTAAATGTTGATATTTTTTGATATATTTCAAGAAGAACTAATTCAGGAATACTATGTTCTGCATGCAAACCACATGTATTTCAACTTGCTAGCCACGTGTCTATACTCGATCCATTTACTCCCATCCCAACCTGGCAGGGACTACGTTGCCATGCAACACTTGTTTTGTCTAATATACGCGACGAGTTTTGGATTTTTGGTAAATATTTTCAGTTTTCTTGTAAAAATGAAAGTCCATTTATTTGTCTAACATAGGCTACAAGTTTTGGATTTTTGGTAAAGATTTTAAATTTTCTTTTAAAAACAAAACTCTTGTTCAAACTCTAAGGAGGATAGGTAGGCAATTAAGTAAAATTTATTTTATTAATATTATAATAAAATTAAATATTAATATTAAAATAATTATTTTATTAATATAATATTTTTAAAAATTATTTATTAAATACAAAATATTATATTAAAATTATTTTATATGGATTATAATATTTAATAAAAATTTAAAAAGAATTAAATAAATTATTTTATTAGAAAATATTAAAATTGAATTAAATTTATTTAATTATTTTAAAAATGACACATGGAATTATAAGTAAATGCATTTAAACACAATTAAACACACTTAAATTACAGAGTGAAACATATCTGGGTATTGCTATAATTAAATGTTCCATAACATTCATCATTAATTCATTTACACAGCGGAAAACATGATACAAAACAGCACAGTCAGGTTCAAATGTAA
>JASDQU010686616.1:49912-64640 GCA_032191745.1 Picea mariana
GAAGACAACCATCCATTCATGATTTAAAAAAAACTTTAACTAAATGCAGTGGTAACAAAGAGCTATCACCCAGGAAGACCACCAACTCCTATGAACTCAAAACAATTATAAGCAGAACCACCCATTTTCCATTCAAAACCAAAATTCCACACAGAAGCAACACTCAGGACAAACACAAACCCACACAACTGAGCCAAAATTATTGCGTAACCAGAGTGAAGTCAAGAATGGACAAAAGAGACATACCTGTTAATCAGAATCCTTAAGATGGGAGGTGGCCGAGCGGTTTCACCCTACCAAAAATCTGGAGCATGAACACAACAACAAGAACAAACAATAGTCTGACTAGGGTGGTGGCCAACGAGTAGGGTAAAGGTGATGTGCAGTAAATGCATGTCGCCTCCACCCATATCTCATTTACTCCACAGTACATGCCAACATGCCCTTCATTAACACCATTAATCAACCCTTGCATCAAGAACATCAACAAATTTAAACTATAACATAATCCAAGTTYCACATAACAATTCAACCATTCACATTATTACTTTGCCAAATGCACAACCCATCTTCATATTCCCAACCTAACTCAAATAAATTGCTTGACCACTATGCAATCTAAGATATCATGTATAGAATCATCATTGATAGCATGATCAACATCAATCTGAACCATATCATAATCTCCATACATATAGACTATATCAAATCACAAACCATTACTTCCATGCACCACCAAAATTTCCACCATATGCATGTAAAACATATTTTAACATAATTTCATAGTCATTTCCCTTTAGCTAGGGATTAACAATAACCAACAAATATTCTATGCATGTAGTATTGCAGAACTAGGTTCCTTTGCACTCGTTGTAATATTTTGCCTTCTTCAAAACTGCCCTTTATGTGACTTTACTAACATGTTTGTTGTGCAGGTGCGAGAAGGCCAAATACCATATATGAATAACAGGCAATAGTATCATGAAGGGGCAACATCTCAAAGATTAACTCGTATCAATGACAACCATATTAACATCAACCATGTAAATTTTTGTAGCACATCATCATAACATCGAAAATGTACAGATCTGCAACTAAATAATTCAAGGGGGTCCCACCTACTAGTATTATTTAGTTTTATAATAATAGGCTTTAGAAACACTTTGTGGGCATAACTAGTTAATGTTTTCAATCATCAACAAGGTGGAGACATAGTAACACTGGGTTGCGAACGACATACTCTTGATTAAGCTGACAAACCATGAGTTGGGAATCTATGTTAATAATCAAATGAGTTATGCCTAGAGAGGAGGCTTCAGTTAAGAGTTCTATGACAAATTCTTCCATGTTATTGGTCATGGATCTGAGGAAGATTCTTCCTGAACTCACCAACTCACCAGAGTGGTAGATGATCCAACATGCAAAGACAATGTTTTGGGTGTGTCGACTAGTGCCATCCGTAAACCCAAAAAAAATGGGAAAGGGAGATGTCATATGCGCATGCCATCACAAGAAAAAGTATAAACAACTGAGAAAATACTCATGCACGCAAAAAATAAAAAACACACCAAGTCAAAAGTATATAGTACAATAAAGTAAAAAACACATGCGAGATATTCTATGCATAGTACTTAATGACGTAAATCCCATTTCGAGCCTCATCGAGAGATATTCCATCGTAGTCGACTAACTCGTAGGTGCCTCTGTGTAGCACATGTTTTATGATATAAGGCCCATGCCACAGAGGTTCTAACTTTTGTTTCTTCATCTTATTATGAGCTTGGTCATAAACTAGGACAAAATCTCCTTTTGCAAAAGCACGAGGTTGAACGGATTTGTCATATTGACTTTTCTTTCATTTTTTATACGTCTCGTTAACAAGAGAAGCATCGTGATGTGTTTCATCCAAATTGGTTAAATACATGTGTTACACATTATTTTGGTCACACTAGTGATGTTTCTACAAGCATGTGTTCAAGCTCCCAAAAGGATCTTTCTCATGAGAAAAGTGATTGGTTTCCTCCTCTATAAAACTTGTTTTTAGAAGGACATTTCAAGCTAGACATAATATACAATGCAGAAATGCTTGATTTCCATAGGCTGTCCTAAACTTGGCTTGCAGAGCTTCTGCAAGCTACTCTATAGACAGGGTGTGGCGGTGTTTGAAGACTAAGGAAAGGACGAAGTTCACAAAGGTTCTAGAAGGGAATCTTCTACAATATGAGGTGGCATCCATATGTTTGGGATCCTACTGGCTTCTCTGATTTGGTGGGATCATCCTAATCTCTTTAACCATCTCTCCTTCTCCTACATAATAATGGATTTCTCGTGAAAAAGGTTAAGCAAGATAAATCAAGATCAAGTAAGGAATTTATGAAGGAATAGGCTGAAAATTGTGTGAGGTTTTCTATCTCTATTGATGATTGAGGTCTCCATTTGTCCATCAAGCTATTGTGGATCATCTTCATACAAGTTTTGGAGCAAGTGTGTGTGTTGGAGCAAAGGGCCACCGAAAGGGAACCTTGCAACATCAAGGTTTGTTTGGTTGTATCTTCCACTTTTACTTAATATGATACAACGACATCTTTATTTCCCATAAAATCATTCTCATTTTATTACATGACTCCTTGATCACATGTATAAGTTTTCATTGAACATACTATTATTTCTTTTTTACTTTGGTTGGTTTGTGTTATTGCAGGATCAATATCATAAGAGAACTGGAGCGAAGCAGGGACAACAAAGATATAAGGAAGCATTATTCAAAGGTATGTCACCCATCTCTTCTTTGATAGTAAATTCGATGATTAAAGCTTAGGGGAAGTGTCATGTCTTGTCTTGTTTTCTTCTAGATTCAGGTGGATCTAGGGAGATCAGTTTATGTGCGCATTCATAGATTTATCCAATAACAAAATTGACGACCGTACTGGGGATACGACTTGTTTTTGGTTTTTTATTGTCTGCTTTCCTTTAGCCTACCTCCTTTCATTTTAATCCAGTCTCTGAGTATGTGGGGGATCTATCCAGACTCTCTGGATCTAAAAGTTCATTTAGACTCTTTGTCATTTTTCTAATTTTTCTTTGTTTACAGAGATAGTCGCATTGCATCCCATATGCAACCTACGACGTCCCTGGATCACTGCACCCTACCTTCTTAGACCAGTGCAGAAACTCCACACCCTACCCATATCTAACCTACAGAAACCTTAAATCACCGCATTGTACCCTTCTGATGGGTTGCGACGTTGCCTGTAAAATTTTTGGATTAGGTCTTTTTGTCTTCTGACTCCCAGTTTTTCTTTGATCACCTAGGAAGAACTTTTGGTGCCAGTATTTGACTGTTTTCTGAGTGTAAGACTTGTTGTTTATTGGCTTTCAGGGATTGAAATCCCTTATTCATCATTTTACAAGTTTTAACTTCTTGCTTTGCATTAGATTGGAGGCATCTTTGCATTTGATGTAGCGAAATTGCATGATTTTTGGCATTTTTTGGTCTTGAATTCTGAAAAAAATTCCCCCTCATGGCCGGGGGGGCAAAAATCGTGTATTGGTGTACAGTCTCTTTTTCTCATTTCTTTAGAATCTTGATATTGATGAGTTTAATAAAATTTTGGGACATTGTGTATATGGGAATGATAAACATTTTCTCCTTCTCATAATATAGCTTTCATCGAAATGAAATATTTGCATTCTCATTTCTTTGTATTGTTTCGAGTCGGTCAAAACATCATTTGGTCCACGCCATTTTCCTCTTGAGTAACAACAACCTTAAAAATAAAGCGTGTATAAAAATTGATTAAACATTTTTATATTTTCTGTTAGAAAACCTACATTAGATTAGTTGTAGGTCTTTGGAATAGGTGTGAAAGATAACTTTCCAAAGCTGCAAAGAAACATAGTATCTTGTGATAGGGAGAGTTAAATCCACTTATTACATTTTGTCCTGGAAATCTCTTTTAACACAAGGGTCAATCACGAGGTCACATTAAGACTGGCAGATTTACTCACCCTGCTTTGTTGGTCTTGGTGTAGAGATTGTTCATATTATGGGGGTCGCTTGAAGGTATATCCACAACGATGAGGAAGCCTTTCAAGTTGATTTTGGGCTAGATAACCTGCATTTGCGTGTGGATCGGAATGTCAACTGTTTCCCCAGGAATCACTGTAGTAATTGGTAACCTTAGTGGCCTATCTCTCTAGGGTCTTTACACGAGGTGACTGTGGAGGGGCAAGACTTCACGGTACCTGGAATCGACGTTGGCGAAAATCACTCGGGCTCCTTGGAGGGTATTCCCACGTTTATGTGTGGGAGATTGCACCAGGGTGTAAGTCCGTTAAGCAGGTCATCAACATAAATTTTACACCTGCTCTATCTTATCCACTTCTTGCATTGTTCCCGTGACATTGGATTTCATCACCAACTAGTGTGTTCATTGTAAGAAGGTTTTGTTTGCTTGTTTTCTTACTAGATTTTTAGCCTGTATTGTTTGTTTTCCCTAGCAAACTCTAGGTTGGATATTTATTTAATGGATTCAGTTCCCAGAATGACCAATGAAGTAACCCCTTTTCCAGGGGAACCTTTTGTGTTTCCTTCTTATGGAAACATTGGTCCTCCTCACATCACTACTTTGAGCCTTCCAGGTCTCACAATTGGATTATCAATATGGTTGTTTTCCACTCAGGTAATCTCGAATTTAGATAGTTCTTTGGTTGTAAGCACTTCCCCCCAAGAACATCAACCTCATGTTGATCCTTCACCTTCTTCACCAGTAAGATCTTCTTCACCTTCTCCACTTGCAAGGTCTTTTTCCGTTTCATCTTCTTCACTGAGTGAAATCTCTAAAGCTAGTAACCCGGTGGATAAGAAGAAGAAGAAAAGAAAGAATAAGAAGAATAAAAATAAACAAGGGTCCCAACTTCCAACCACTGCCAGACATGTTGGAAAACAACCAATTACTGATAATCATGTTGGGAGTGTTGATGATACCAAGATCACCCAAACAACCCATAAGCCCAAGTAACCTTGTAGGATTTGTAAGGGTAGCCTTCTTATTAAGGATTTCCCTAGTCTATCCAAGGTTATAGAAGCATGGTATACACACCCTCTCCAGCCCATGTCGTTAGCCTCTGAACAACATGTTGATGACCTCCTGTCAACTAATCAAGATATTGTTGGGAAGAAGAAAAGTAGAGTCAAGTTCACGTGTATGTTATGCGGAGGAAGTCATCAAACTCACCTTTTCCCTCGTATGGCCGAAGCCTCAAAATTAATGGAATACATGATTGTTTCCCAACCTCAAGTTCCAATTTCTTATCGCAAGCTTACTCTCGACCCACATGTAGTTGATGGAATGATCAATTTGGTCCCTTCATCAGTCAGTCTAGTTGATCATGTGGTCAATCTAGTCACGTCTTTAGTTGAACCAGTTGACAAAGTGGTCAATCCAATCCCATGTTCGATCAATCCCACTCTCCCGTTAGAGAGTGAAACCCAAGTGGTCGATCCATTTCCACCCGTAGGACCCCATTATCCCCTTGGAGAATGCAATCCAAGTGGTCGATCTGATCTCATCATCGGTCGATCCCACTCTCCTGCTAGAGAGTAAACCTGATACTTCCCACATTTTTCTCGTTGATACAAAATCTACCGTACTAGGGGGATTTCCTCCTTCTCTCGTGCAACCCCCTCCAAGTAATGAGGCCATCCTTTTTAATTGGGGTGTGATAAATGGACCTCGTCTTCCCTCTCACATTCCTTTCAATATCACTATACAAGTTTGTGGTCGGGACGTTCCTCAGACATTGATAGACGAAGGTTCGTCTGTTAGTATTTTGTCCTCTCTTGCTTGGAAAGCTTTAGGTTATCTTCAGCTTGTGTCGGTTACCTAGAATCTGTTTTCTTTTAACAGAATAACCAATCACCCTTTACGGGTCCTTCCTCAGTTTCTTGTAACTTTGGGAGGGAAAACTGTCGTTATTGACGTCATGGTAGTCCAAGACCCCTTGGATTTCGATTTACTCCTTGGGAGAGACTATGTCTATGCCATGAAAGCTATTGTGTCCACTCTTTTTCATGTGATGTCTTTCCCACACGATGGAAGAGTGGTGGCCATTGATCAACTTTCGTTTGTTGGTCCTGACTTGACCGTCAACCCAATGACCTCCCTAAATGGTTCGTATATGAAGACGGTATCGCCCCCGCCATAGGTCAATTATGTGGCATTGTCTCCCATGCCTTCATATCTCAATGAAGATGAGACTCTCACTGTAAGCTCAGTCTCTTATGACTTAGATCTGGTAGTTGAAATGGTGATCTCTTCAATAGGGTATTAGAGCTTGATCTCCTTACCCTCGTCGCGACCCTCGACATGGTGTCCTTCCAGAGTGTGTTTCTTCCATCCAGTGAAGATCTCTTGGAATCCATGATTGAGTTTTGTCCCTTGACATGGTGTCCTTCCGAAGCATCGTCCTCTTGGAAGCCATGATCAAGAAGAGAGTCGTTGAGAATGGTTTTCTGATTTCAATCTCATTAAAAAATGAAACCAACTTTGAGCATGGTTTTCTGATTTCAAGCTCGTTAAAAAATGAAACCAGCTTACGAGCATAGTTTTTGCATCTCTGTAAAAACCTCGTTAAAAAATGACACAGAGGTTATGAGTGTAGTTCATGTTTCTGTGTTAATCTCGTTAAAAAATGAAACAGAGGTCTGGGGATTGAACCTGGATTCGTGAGCATAGTTCTTGTTCCTATGTCAAGCTCGTTAAAAAATTAAATAGATTTTTCCCCTCTTAGATTGAGCCAAGTACTTTGTTATGTATAGTATTTGAAGCTTCTTTTCATCCTCCTATGTCGTTGGACGAACCGAAGCTTGGGGGGCAATGCTTTCATCCTTTGGACATCATGTTGAAGTCAGAGCCGCCTGTTTCTTAATATGGGGGCTAAATACCAACCATCCCTGTGTTATGAGTTGGGAATTCCAAGCATAGTTTTCTATGGATCAAGCTTGTGTAAAAATGAAACCACCTACCTCAAGCATAGTTTCCTCTAGCTCAAGCTTGTGTAAAAATGAAACTAGGTTCAAGCATAGTTTTGGCTAGTTTTTTTCTTGTGTAAAAATAAAATCTATCCCAAGCATAATTTTGTTTTTTTTTAAGCTTGCGTAAAAATGAAAACAATCCCAAGCTCAGTCTTTGTTCATTTTCCTGCTCGTAAATCAATGAGAATGCAACCAAGTAGACTTTTATCATTTTTTTGGACTTGTAAAGGTTATACAAAAAAGGAACCCCCTGGAGGTCCCTTTAAGCTCTTTTTAGACTCTCTAAACATGAAAAGATTATTGAGCGACCTTGTTCTTTTCACGCTCRTAAACGTATCTAAAGAAAACGTTTGATGGGTGGTAGGTTATCACTTTTTTGGTCTCATCAAACGAATTTACAAAAAAGGAACCGAGAGAGTTCTCTTTAAGTGTTTTTCAGACTCTCTAAATATGAAAAAAMCCTGAGTTTTCTCTCTTTGGACTCGTTAAACAAACATAGAAAGACCTATATGGAACCGAACCACTCCTTTTTAGGGTTCGTTAAACATACTCCGAGGGACTCRTCTGAAGGATGAGCTTACATCAACAAGCATATGTTATCCTCCTCAAGCTTGTGTAAAAATAAAGAGGTACTTGCCAGAAATGGTGGGGGAAATTTTGGGAAAGAAATGTGTCTCTATATTTGTGTTAGTGGYAGTAATAGTCGCTCTCGAACATGACACCCCCTTCGTTATTCAATCTGGGTTGGGAAATCCATCTGTCTCTTGTTTGACCTTCCKCAAGTTCATATCTTGGGTCGTMTTTGAGTCAATGTTGCCAAGACCATTGTCATGTCGTTCATATGTTCAAGAGAAGTCCAAGAATCGTGTATTGGTGTAAAATATATTTTTCTCATTTCTTGAGAATCTTGATATTGATGAGTTTAATAAAATTTTGGGACATTGTGTATATGGGAATGATAAACATTTTCTCCTTCTCATAATACAGATTTCATCGAAATGAAATATTTGCATTCTCCTTTCTTTGCATTGTTTAGAGTCGGTCAAAACATCATTTAGTCCACGCCATTTTCCTCTTGAGTAACAACAGCCTTAAAAATAAAGCGCTTATAAAAATTGATTAGACATTTTTATATTTTCTGGTAGCAAACCTACATTTGATTAGTTGTAGGTCTTTGGAATAGGTGTGAAAGATAACTTTCCAAAGCTGCAAACAAACATAGTATCTTGTGATAGGGAGATTTAAATCCACTTATTACATTTTGTCCTGGGAAGCCCTTCTAACACAAGGGTCAATCACGAGGTCACATTAAGACTGTAGAGTTACTCACCCTGCTTTGTTGGTCTTGGTGTAGAGATTGCGCGTATTATGGGGATTGCTTGAAGGTATACCCACAATGATGAGTGGAAGCCTTTCAAGTTGATTTCGGGCTAGATACCATGCCTTTGCACGTGGATCAGACTGTCGATTTTTTCCCTAGGAATCCCTGTAGTAATTGGTAACCTAAGTGGCCTATCTTTCTAGGGTCTTTACACGAGGTGACTGTGGAGGGGAAAGTCTTCACGGTACCTAGAATCGACGTTGGCCAAAATCACTCGGGTTCCTTGGAGGGTATTCCCACATTTATGTGTGGGAGTTTGCACCAGGATGTAAGTCCGTTAAGCAGGTCATCAACATAACTTTTCCACCTTCTCTATCTTATCCACTTCTTGCATTGTTCCTGCAACGTTGGATTTCATCACCAACTAGTGTGTTCATTGTAAGAAGGTTTTGTTTGCTTGTTTGCTTACTATATTTTTAGTGTGTGATGTTTTTTTTCCCTAGCAGACTCTAGGTTGGATATTTATTTAATGGCATCAGTTTCCAGAATGACCAACGAAAGAACCCCTTTTCCAGTGGAACCTTTTGTGTTTCCTTCTTATGGAAACATTGGTCCTCCTCTTATCGCTACTTTAAGCCTTCCAGGTCTCACAATTGGATTACTAATATGGTTTTTCTCCACTCAGGTAATCCCGAATTCCACTAGTTCTTCAGTTGTAATCACTTCCCCCCAAGAACATCAACCTCATGTTGATCCTTCACCTTCTTCACCTTCTCCACTTGCAAGGTATTTTTCTGTTTCATCTTCTTCACCAAGTGAAATCTCTAAAGATAGTAACCCAGTGGATAAGAGGAAGAAGAAAAGGAAGAATAAGAAGAATAAAAATAAACAAGGGTCCCAACTTCCAACCACTGCCAGACATGTTGGAAAACAACTAGTTACTGATAATCTTGTTGGGAGTGTTGATGATACCAAGATCACCCAAAAAACCCGTAAGCCCAAGTACCCTTGCAGGCTTTGTAAGGGTAGCCATCTTCTTAAGGATTTCCTTGGTCTATCCAAGGTTATAGAAGCATGTTCTACACACCCTCACCAGCCCATATCGTCAGCCTCTGAACAGCATGCTAATGACCTCTCGTCAACTAGTCAAGATACCATTGGGGAGAAGAAAAGTAGAGTCAAGTTCACGTGTATGTTATGCGGAGGAATTCATCAAACTCACCTTTGCCCTCGTATGGACGAAGCCTCAAAATTCCTGGAATACATGACTGTTTCCCAACCTCAAGTTCCAATTTATTATCGCAAGCTTACTCTCGACCCACCTGTAGTTGATGGAATCATCAATCTGGTCCCTTCATGTAGTCATCATATATTGACTATATTGACTATACATGACTATATTGACTATACATGACTATATTGACTATATCATGTAGTCAATATAGTCATGTATTTATTGAACCAATTGACAAAGTGGTCGATCCGATCCCATCTTCAGTCAATCCCACTCTTTCGTTAGAGACTGCAACCCAAGTGGTTGATCCATTTCCACCCATTGACCCCATTCTCTCCTTGGAGAATGCAATCCAAGTGGTCGATCTGATATCATCATCGGTCGATCCTACTCTCCCACTAAAGAGTAAACCTGATACTGCCCACGTTTTTCTCATTAATACAAAATCTACTGCGCTAGGGGGATTTCCTCCTTCTCCCGTAGAACCCCCTCCAAGTAATGAGGCCATCCTTTTTAATCGGGGTGTGCTAACTAGACCTCATCTTCCCTCTCACATTCCTTTCAATATTACAGTACAAGTTTGTGGTCGGGACATTCCTCAGACGCTGATAGATGAAGGTTCATCTGTTAGTATATTTTCCTCTCTTGCTTGGAAAGCTTTAGGTTATCCTCAGCTTGTGTCGGTTACCCAGACTCTGTTTTCTTTTAACAGAAGAACCAGTCACCCTTTAGGGGTCCTTCCTCATTTTCCTGTAACTTTGGGAGGGAAAACTGTCATTATTGACGTCATGGTAGTCTAAGACCCCTTGGATTTTGATTTACTCCTTGGGCGAGATTATATCTATGCCATGAAGTCTATTCTGTCCACTCCTTTTCGTGTGATATATTTCCCACACGATGGAAGAGTGGTTACTATTGATCAACTTTCGTTTGTTGGTCCTGACTTGACTGTCAACCCAATGACCTCCCTAAACAGTTCTTATATGCATATGGTATCACCCCCGCCACAGGTCAATTATGTGGTGTTGTCTCCCATGCCTTCAGCTGCTAATGAAGATGAGCCTCTCACTGTAAGCTCAGTCTCTTATAACTTAGATCCATTATTTTACATGGTGATCTCTTCGATAGGGTCTTTAGAGCTTGATCTCCTTACCCCCGTCGCGACCCTCAACATGGTGTCCTTCTAGAGTGTGTTTCTTCCATCCAATGAAGATCTATTGGAAGCCATGACCAAGTTTTGTCCCTTGACATGGTTTCCTTCTGGAGCATCGTCCTCTTGGAAGCCATGATCAAGAAGAGAGTCATTGAGCATGGTTTTCTAATTTAAAGCTCATTAAAAAATGAAACCATCTTTGAGCATGGTTTTTTGATTTCAAGCTCGTTAAAAAATGAAACCAGCTTACAAGGATAGTTTTTTCATCTCTGTAACAACCTCGTTAAAAAATGAAACAGAGGTTACGAGCATAGTTCATGTTTCGGTGTTAATTCCTTAAAAAATGAAATAGAGTTCTAGGGATTGAACCTAGATTCGCGAGCATAGTTCTTGTTCCTGTGTCAAGCTCGTTCAAAAATGAAATAGATTTTTCYCCTCATCGATTGAGCCAATTACTTCRTTATGTATAGTATTTGAAGCTTCTTTTYATCCTCCTATGTCGTTGGATGAACTGAAGCTTKGGGGGCAATGCTTTCATCCTTTGGACATCATGTTGAAGTTAGAGCCGCTAGTTTCTTAAGTTGGGGGATAAATACCAACCATCCTTGTGTTATGCGTTGGGAAGTCCAAGCATAGTTTTCTATGGTTCAAGCTTGTGTAAAAATGAAACCACCTACCTCAAGCATAGTTTCCTCTAGTTCAAGCTTGTGTAAAAATGAAACCAGGTTCAAGCATAGTTTTGGCTAGTTTTAAGCTTGTGTAAAAATAAAATCTATCCCAAGCATAATTTTGTTTTGTTTTAAGCTTGCGTAAAAATGAAAAAAATCCCAAGCTCAATATTTGTTCATTTTTATGCTTGTAAATCAATGAGAATGCAACTGAGTAGACTTTTATCATTTTTTCGGACTCGTAAAGGTTATATGAAAAAGGAACCCCCTGGAGTTCCCTTTAAGCTCTTTTTAGACTCTATAAACATGAAAATATTGTTGAGCGACCTTATTCTTTTCACGCTCGTAAAAGTATTTGAAGAAAACATTTGATGGGCGGTAGGTTATCACTTTTTCGGTCACATCAAACTAATTTACGAAAAAGAAACTAAGAGAGTTCTCTTTAAGTGTTTTTTAGACTCTCTAAATATGAAAAACCCTCAAGTTTTCTCTCTTTGGACTCTTTAAACAAACATCGAAAGACCTATATGGAACCAAACCACTCCTTCTTAGGGTTCGTTAAACATACTCTGAGGGACTCGTCCGAAGGATGAGCTTACATCAACAAGAATATGTTATCCTCCTCAAGCTTGTGTAAAAATAAAGAGGTACTCGCCAGAAATGGTGGGGGAAATTTTGGGAAAGAAATGTGTCTCTATATTTGTGTTAGTGGAAGTAATAGTCGCTCTTGAACATGACACCCCCTTCGTCATTCAATCCGAGTTGGGAAATCCATCTATCTCTTGTTTGACCCTCTGCAAGTTCATATCTTGGGTTGTATTTGAGTCGATGCTGCCAAGACCATTTTCATGTCATTCATATGTTCAAGAGAAGTCCAACCTTGCACAAGCCTTCTATCAAGTTGGCCATCTACAGTTATCAATTACTACCATGTCATCCTTCCCTATGTCAGTTTCAAATCATCTTCGTATTTTGATCTACCATAAATCTATTACTTATTTCATGTCTTTGATGGGGGATACATCAAGGCCCTCCTATAATGAGTCTTTTCCTATCGACTTCAACTCATTATCCAAGAATAAGACTTAGGAATCAATTAGTACATTAGAACCTGCATGCCTCAATGGCAAGTTTCTTCACTTTCGACAGTGGGTTCACATCATTTACCCCTGATTGAGAGATTCTATCGAGTGCCTGACTTCATCTCATTTATTCACATTTATTGGATTGTACTAAGGTACCTTGGAAGTCATGGACATCAATGGTGATTTCCCTCACACTTGTTAATGGTTTTCATCCATGGCCAGTAATCAAGTGGTTTCTACCATGTTCGACTTCAACACCTATAATTATATGGTTAGATTCATACTTACGGACGACAGGATTGAAGACCATGGATCTCATTGTTTCTATCCAGGATGCAATGGAGTATTTATGATTTGTATTGACACATAGATCCACTTTGTATGTCTCGTGGCTATGTCCAAATTTGAGTTTTCTACGAGCATAGATCCATAGTGTATTCCTGGTGGCTATGTAGAATCTTGTTGACATGGATCCACAATGTATGATTAGTGGCCATGACTAACATTTATGATTTAGATCACTTGTCATCTGAGCATGGGAATTCCTACCTCATAAATGGTATAATACTGTGTAGATTCTTGGTTGTTTGCAGGTTTCCGATTTGTGTGCTCCTTGTTTCCGACACACACACATATTCTAAAAAGTATTTCAGTTTTCACAAGTTTCGGCCTCATACTTTGGGGGAATTCTATTACACATTATTTCGGTCACCCTGGTGATGTTTCTACAAGCATGTATTCAGGCTCCCAAAAGGATCTTTATCATGAGAAAAGTGACTAGTTTCCTCCTCTATAAAACTTGTTTTTAGAAGGATGTTGCAAGCTAGACATAAGATGCAGTGTGAAAATGCCTGATTTTCGCAGGCTGTCCTAAACTTGGCTTGCAGAGTTTCTGTAGGATACTCTATAGATAAGGTGCGACGACGTTTGAAGACTAAGGAAAGGATGAAGTTCACGAAGGTTCTATAAGGGAATATTCTACAATATGAGGTGGCATCCGTATGGTTGGGATCCTACTGGTTTCTCTGATTTGGTGGGATCATCCTAATCTCTTTAACCATCTCTCCTTCTCCTATATAATAATGGATTTCTCATGGAAAAGGTTAAGCAAGAGAAAGCAAGATCAAGTAAGGAATTTGTGAAGGAATAGGCTGAGAATTGTGTGAGGTTTTCTATCTCTATTGATGCTTGAGGTCTCCATTTGTCCATCAAGCTATTGTGGATTATCTTCATACAAGTTTTGAAGCAAGTGTGTGTGTTGGAGCAAAGGGCCATCGAAAGGGAACCTTGCAATATCAAGGTTGTTTGGTTGTATCTTCCACTTTTACTTAATATGATACAACAGCATGTTTCTTTCCCATAAAATCATTATCATTTTATTACATGACTCCTTGATCACATGTATAAGTTTTCATTGAACATACTATTGTTGCTTTCACTTTGGTTGGTTTGTGTTATTGTAGGATCAATACCATAAGAGCACCGGAGCGAAGCAGGGACATCAAAGATATAAGGAAGCGATATTCAAAGGTATGTCACCCATCTCTTCTTTGATAGTAAATTCGATGATTAAATCTTAGGGGAAGAGTCATGTCCTGTCTTGTTTTGTTCTAGATTCATGTGGATCTAGGGAGATCAGATTATGTCTGCATTCACCAATTTATCCAATAACAACATGAATCTTTCTTCTTCAGCAAAAGTGTGAGGTAGGATTTCCACAGTAAGTTTCAACGAAAGGGATATCACATTCGATTGGTAACACCGCTTCTATACCGTAGACCAACTGGAATGGTGTGAATCTAGTTGCAGTTTTCACCAAAGTGTGATAGGCCCAGAGTGTGGAGAAAAATTGCAAGTGCCAAGAGGTTTTGTTTGTTCCCACCATGCGTTGAAGCATGGTATTTAGGACTTTGTTGATGGCTTCAAATTTTCCATTTTCTTGAGGATAGTAAGGGGATGAGTTTTCATGGCAAAAACCCAACTTGACATGCAACTCAATCATCATCTGGTTTTGGAAGTATGAGCCATGATCGTTGAAAATAGCTTGTGGGACACTGAATCAAGTTATGATGTGGTTAAAAACAAAGAGTGTTGCAATATGGCAATTGTTAAGAAATGTATGAATATCCTCATCCCATTTAGTAAAGTAATCGACGGAAACAATGATATAACCATGCCCCCCGAATCAGGTGGGATTACATTTCATAAAATTGATGCCAGAGTGGTAGATG
>JASDQU010686617.1:0-11055 GCA_032191745.1 Picea mariana
ATAAGTGACATTTGTTTATTTGATTATCATAACCTTTGGCTTATTAGTGTTTACTACGATACTAGGGGTAGAATATAAATATTTTATAATCCTTAGTTATTTTCGAAATCAAAGGGACACACCATAAGAACAATCTCACTAGTGTAAAGAAGAAGGATGATGATTATTCTATCCGAAGTAGTGCAAATGAAACCTACTTCTTCTACACAATCCTCTAACTTGTCAATGTAAATGTCGAAAAGGGTAGGGGACAATGAAAAATGTTGCTTAACCCTTATATTACAAATATTTTTTTTATCATCCGTCATTGTTCCTGAATCATACCTCATCGTAGCAAATCTCAACTCAAAATAAAACTCTAACTCTTATAATCTATTCCAAAGGTTGCTTCTAAGCACCATATCAAAAAAAATTCTAAATTCAACAAAGCAGTATAGGAGATTGATTTTACTATCTCAACATTCCCTTGTGATAATCCTAAGAGTTACTAAGTGGTCCATGGTTGAATGATAGATTCTAAAACCAACTTGGCCTTTAACTCTTTATCCCTAAGTTTCTAACCATATGCCAATCTTCTTTTCCAAAATAATTCCTTATAACTTCCAACTAGAAGAGGGATAATCATAATGGTCCTATAATTTGAGGGGTTATTTTTGTCCCCACCCTTAAATATGTGAACAATGAGGCTTTGAGCCTAGGGTTTAGTGAAACCCTATATGAGTACCATATTGAAGATCTTATGATTATGAGGGATAAGAACATAGCCTCTAATTTTTAGGATTTATTATCCACAGCCTTTGATATCTTTAGCTTTCTCTTTTGCTAGCCATTTAACCCACTCAATGTATTTCGAAGTAAAACCATCTTGATTTATAATAAGGCTTTGAATTTTTCCCACAACATTAGGGGTTAATGAATTTTTTTAAGTTACAAATTCCAATTTCTCAAGGAACTCATATTATTTTCTTTAGTTTTTTGAGTTAGAATTTGCCTCCAAATTTTTTTAGGATCGAATCTAGAAAGGTGTAGAAGCTTCTCTTACTTTCTATTTATGATATACCTATTTTTTTTAATCAATTCTCTATAGATATTTATATTGTCAACTTCTAGGGACTCATGAGAGGATTCCCTAATCACGTTTTTAGTAATCTTACAACTTTTTTCATACCAAATGTTAGTAGCGTGATTTTCCTTTTCCCATGTTGTTTCAAGAGAGTTCTTGTTTATACATGTTGAAATCGTTGTTATAAAGTTGAGATAAAGGTATTAAATATTATTGTTACTTATAGGGAGATTTAATCTATTTCATAAGTCAATTAGAAAAAGATCGAATTTATTTTTGATGACGATAAATTTCTTTTCATTATTAGAAGTTTCTAATATGGTATTTTTATGCATGAAAAAGTTTAGAGTTAACATTACGAGTATGTGATCAAAGTTAGGTTTATGGTCATTTAAGATGTCAAAATTTACAACTTTGTTATATATGAGGATATCAAATATAACATAATCTACCACACTATTGTGAAGCCCATAGATTGATGTCATCCCCTTGGAATTTACCCACTCATTAAATCATTCCAAATTATCATGTCTTCACAACTTCGCATGAATCTTCAAAAGTTTTGTAAGCTAATTCTAGGTCCTCATCTAACCATAGAGGGTTAGGGTTGAAGATATTCCTTAGGATTATATAGCTTGATCATTATAACTCTAGCATAATATTCCACTAGAAAAATAATATTACCTCCACTTCTTAGATTCAAAATATTATGATCTAAGTCATTGTATGGAAAACAATTATTTAAATTGTTTTTATTACAAAAGGTAGAATTTATAGGTGCAAAGTAATAGATTGCTAAATATATTTATTTAGTGTTAATGTCTAAAATATCTATCCATATGTACTAGTTGAAATGATCTTTCTTGTGAAGCTTAATGTAAGGCGAAATGTCATTCCTTGTGCACAAAATTATGCATCCATTCCCTTTACAAGAGGATCGCTTATTCTATATTGACCATGAAACAAATCCATCTATATTACGGACCCTAAATTTGTAATGTCCCCCACCTCTTGAAGAAGAGGTTTGGAAGACGTAATGGTCTAGGTGTCCCCACTAGGCCATAGTCTCACACTAAGGGGAAAGGTCAACTAGACTAAAGTTATATTTTTTAAGTTGACTTGAGAAAGAAATAGGTTAAAAGGAGTAAAATATAACTCAACAGAAGAATATAAGTTAACTCTGGAAGTTGACCTAACTCAACAGAGAATTAGAAGGAAAAGTATAAGTAAGAGGTTGGGGAGCACCTATAAGGCATTCTGATTTTGGTATATTTCTTGTTAGTGCTCTTGAGCATTCAGTTTGGGGGTTTGTTGTACAAACCCTTGTGAGCAACTCAGTGGTGAAATATCCACTCACCTTGTTCCACAGCTTGGTCTCAGGGATGAAATATTCCTCCACACCATTCTATTCTCAGCATATCTCCTTCTAGAGCTTCAGAAGACAACATGGCCGTACTGTTGGGGAATTTCCAGCAAGGGCGCACCTTACCATTGAGGAGGGTTTGATTTAGCTATTCAGGAGGGCACAACTCTCTTAGAAGATTCCACAGTTGGAGAGGTTTTCCTTGGAAGCTGGGTTTGAAACTTCAGGAGGAGGATCCCACTGCCCTAATCTATTACTTGACCGAGTTTGGGATCATTTGGAGCATTCTTCCATCAGGGCCGAATTATTGAGGGCTTCAGTCTCCACTTGGAGTGTGGCACTCTCTAGTTGGAGGGTTTGACATTCAAATCTGCTTGGTACTGGTATTCATTGCTTATCCAGCCTTTAGAGGCTTCTTTTGTGTTGACAGGAGCATTTTGTAGCAGCTCCTATCTATTGTTTGTACAACCATCTGAGGTTTATGCCAGATCGACCATCTATTGTATTGATCCTACATTGCTTATAATAAAAGGTTCAGATATTTGCTTGTGCTTCTATATCCTGAATGTATGATGATCTTCATGTGTTGAATGAATCTTGTATGCACTTAATAACTCAATAAACACCTGCACATCGAAAAACCAGTGGTAGTTAGTGATTCCAAGCCAAAATTTGGCTTGGGATCATTACAGTGGTAGCAGAGCTTCGATCCCCCAAACCTGTGGAAGGATCAACGCATATAGAGGTACAATGGTGCTCTCATGGGTAGAAGGAAGAAACCGAGCAGTGAAACAGAGGCCGAAATGGAAGGGTCAGGGGATGACCATGAGTCTCTATGCTTGGATTGCATAGCAGAGAGTTTGACAAGTTCCAACAATCCGTCAACTGCACGGAAAGCACATTGGTCCGACACTTGGATGAGTACCATGAAACTAGCAGAAGGGGACAGGCCGAACTCTCTGAAACTTTGAAGAGGGTTGACGAAAACTTGCAGATAATGAACAAGAATCAATCCAAGATAAATGAACTTCTAACGCAAGTGACTCACCAAGGGAGGAACCCTGATACGTATGGGAACAAGGAGGCTGGTGGATCCGGGGAAATCCATGAGGAGATCAGATATAATCCGGAGAAAGTAGTCAGATCCGAAGTAAGTCTAGACAGAGACACGACCCAGGGTCAGATGGGTAGCAGGGTCAATCAGAGACGATACATGCCTACATTCATAGATGATCAGCTTGGTCGACATTCAGGTAGCAGAGCTAACCCTAGACCTTGCATGCCCACATTCACAGATGAGCAAGGGCAACAGGAACATGTAGAAGAATTTGTGGAACAAATAGCAAGAAGTACCAAAGAGTACCACAACTTGGATATGAAGGTCCAAAGACAGATATCCCTAGATCAATATTGCCAACTCAGGTTCAGAAATCAACCTAGGAAAAATCACAAGGGTAGTTTTGAGTTGGAACGTAGAGCAGGGAAGATAGAAATTCCATACTTTGATGGTACGACCAAGATGACGACACAATCTTGGGTACAAAAGCTGGATACCTATTTACAGCTGAACCCCATGAAGGAGATAGAGGCCATCAAATTTGCCACTATGTATTTGGATGGCAAGGCTCACGACTGGTGGTATCACGGACTCACCACACTCGGCCACAATCAGATAATGTCCTATATAGAATTCACTCAGAGGCTCATTGATAGATTTGATCTAGGAGATCCTGAGATGCATTTCCGGGAGCTCACCCAACTCAAGCAAACAAGTATGGCTAAAGTATATATTGATGAATTCCAGAGGCTTGTAGTTATGGTACAAGATATGTCCCCAACTAGGCTCATGATGTTTTTCACAGAAGGATTGATGGAACCCTTGAAGGGTTGGGTAAAGGCCTTCAAACCCAACAACCTACAAGAGGCCATTTGGAAGACGAGGGATTTGGGTCCAGCTGCTAGACCTAAATTCATACCCAGACCACCCCTTAATAGTGGAGGAAGAGATCAAAGACCGCCAATGAATCAAGGAGGACATGACCCTAAAGGTTTTGACAGGGGCCGTGGCAGGACAGATGATAACACCAGGAGGGAACTGAGGAGGAAGCAACTATGCTTCACTTGCAAGGAACCGCGGAACCCATCACATAAGTGTATGGGACGTGGCTAGGTACACTATATAGAGGTTACCTTGGACAATGAAGAGGAGGAAGACTATGGACAGATACAGAACATTGAGGCCGAAACTTCAGATACAACAGAAGAGGAGGTTCCCAAACTACACAGTGCGGCTGGAGAGAAGGCCACCTTGGAATCTATCAGCGGGGTACCCAAATTCAACACCTTCAGGATGAGAGGGGTATTGCAGGGACATAGAGTTTCGGTTCTGATTGATGGAGGAGCTTCCCACAATTTCATTAATGCATCATTACTGCAGAGGAGGCACATACCTACAGTAGAGTTTGAAGGATTCAAAGTGGAGGTAGCAGGCGGTAGCACTATGCCCTGTGACGGATACATCCCAGGTATGAATCTCACCTTGGGAAGGCATGAGCTAGTTAAGGATGCTTATGTGATGGATCTTCCTGACACCAACATCATCCTAGGGGTGCAGTGGCTCAACACTTTAGGGCCTATCACCACCAATTACAAGACCATGGAAATGTTCTTTGTAGAGGAAGGAGAACAAAAGGTTGTGCTCAGAGGTATGATAGGTAACTCTGCCCGAGTGGTCATGGCCAAGAGGATGGAATCCATCTTCAAAAGGGAAGAAATTGTATACGCAGCAGAATGTAAAATCTCAACCTGGGTGGATGAGAAGGGGAAGGTGCACTACACCCCAGATATTCAAAAGATCCTAGACAGGCACCATAAGGTGTTTGGGCCGATTCCTCCAGGTGTGCCACCAGACAGGGGGTTTGAGCACATCATTGAGCTAGAAGCAGGGGCTAAACCAGTTATCACCACACCCTATAGGCATCCTAAGAAGTATAAAGATGAGATAGAAAAGGCCATCAAAGAGCTTCTAGACATGGGACACATCAGGACAAGTTCAAGCCCGTTTTCTTCTTCAGTAGTCTTGGTCAAGAAGAAGGATGGAACAATGAGAATGTGCATTGACTTCCGGGCCTTGAATAAAAAGGCGATAAAAAACAGGTACCCTATACCCAGGATTGATGAATTGCTAGATGAGCTGCATGGAGCTATCTACTTCACAAAAATTGACCTTCGTTTCGGCTACCATCAAATCAAGATGAGGGAGGAGGACATCTCGAAAATAGCCTTCAGGTGTCACTACGGCCATTACGAGTTTTTGGTGATGCCCTTTGGGCTAACCAATGCCCCAGCCACATTTCAATCTTGCATGAACCATGTGTTCAACAAACAACTGAGGAAACACTTATTAGTATTCTTTGATGATTTGCTCATTTACAACAAGACATGGGAGGAACACCTTCGACATGTGGACCAAATCCTGTCAATCATGGAAGAACTGTCACTATATGCCAAGGAATCCAAGTGTGAGTTTGGGATGACAGAGGTGCTCTACTTGGGACACATCATAGGGGCAAAAGGGGTACAGGTACACCAGGAGAAGATAACATCCATTAGGGAATGGCCGACTCCGAAGACACTCACAGAATTAAGGGGATTTCTGGGCCTATGCACATACTACAGGAAGTTTATCAAAGGGTTTTCTCAACTTTGCGCACCCTTGACTGACCTGACCAAAAAGGGGTCCTTCAAATGGAATGAAGAGGCCCAAACCATGATGGAAAGGATGAAAGAGGTCATGAGCACCTGCCCAGTCCTAGCTCTCCCAGATTTCGGCGTACCCTTCACTTTGGAGTTTGATGCCTTAGGGGAAGGTATAGGGGCTGTGTTGATGCAGAATAGGCACCCCCTTGCGTATGAAAGCTGAAAACTCAGGGGTCCTGAATTACTTTACAGCATTTACGACAAAGAAATGTTGGCTATCATGCATGCACTAGCCAAATTCAAGCAATATTTGGTAGGCGCAAGGTTTGTGGTCAAATCAGACCATAACAGTCTTAAATATCTACTAGAGCAAAAGGATTTGAATGAACGACAACAAAAATGGGTAAGAAAAATACAAGCCTACGACTTTGACATTGAATTCGTCAAAGGGAAGAACAACGCAGTAGCAGATGCATTATCCAGGAGGCCATCCATTTTTGCCATGTCTGGTATGTCAATTGACTGGAAGGATCACTTGATAGTGGAATATGCAAAGGATCAGTTCGCTTGTCAACTTTTGGATGGAAAAATACAGGATGAAAACTTCAGAGTCATAAAGGACCTCATTTATTACAAAGATCAAATTTTCTTAGTTCCTGGATCATCTCTCAAAGACAAGATACTGCATGCCTGTCATAACTCACCAGTAGCAGGACATTAGGGCATCAGTAAGACGTACAGTTAGGTGAGAGAGAGGTTTGCATGGAAGGGCCTAAAGGAAGATGTGATTAAACATGTCAAAGAATGCACTACATGCCAAGAAAACAAGGATGAGCACACACACCCTGCAGGACTGTTGCAACCCCTGCCTATTCCAGAGCACGAATGGGAAAGTATATCCATGGATTTCATCACCGGTTTGCCCAGGGCACAGGGAAAATATTGCATTTTCATAGTAGTAGATAGATTGACGAAATTTGCACACTTCTTCTCCATAGCCACTGACTTCAGCGCAACACAGGTAGCCGAATTATTTTTCAGAGAGGTGTTCAGATTACATGACCTACCCAAGACCATTATTAGTGATAGGGACAGCAGATTCATGAGCACATTTTGGCAGGAGTTGTTCAGGTTAGTGGGTACGACATTGACTCCTAGTACCATCTATCACCCTCAGACGGATGGCCAGACTGAAATAGTCAACAAATGGGTGGAAGGCTACCTCAGAAATTACGTATCCAGACAACAGAAAGCATGGATCAAGTGGTTGCACTTGGGAGAATATTGTTACACCACCACCCATCATGTATCCATAGGTATGACACCATTCAGGGCTTTATATAGCTATGATCCCCTTTCCTTTGTGGAGATTGCCTTTGGGGACAACAGGGCACCAATGGTACAGGATTGGGTACAACAGAGCCAAGACATTCTCTGGGAGTTAAAGGATCATTTACAGAGAGCCCAGAACCAACAAAAGGTCTAGGCGGACAAAAACAGAGTGGAGTGCAGCTTTGAAGTGGGTGACTTGGTTTATTTAAGGATCCAACCTTTCCAGCAGACTTCAATTAAAAGAAGCGGAGCAGAAAAACTACAGTCACGTTTCTTTGGGCCTTACAGAATCAACAAAAAGATAGGGGCCATGGCTTATGAGTTAGAACTCCCACTAGGCAGTCGAATACACAACGTCTTTCATGTATCCTGCTTGAAGAGGGCTATCGACCAACACGTCCACCCCATTGAGGTACTACCTCCCATGGATGAAGAAGGTCAGTTAGTGTTGATTCCAGAAGAGATATTGGAAGTTCGAGAAAAGAGGCTTCGGAAGAGAAGCATTAAGGAGTATCTGATCAGGTGGAAAGACTTTCCCATTGAGGATGCCACATGGGAGAATGAACAGATGGTACGAGAAGCAGGTTTGGAATTGCTTGAGGACAAGCAATTTCAAGCAGGGGAGAATGTAATGTCCCCCACCTCTTGAAGAAGAGGTTTGGAAGACGTAGTGGTCTAGGTGTCCCCACTAGGCCATAGTCTCACACTGAGGGGAAAGGTCAACTAGACTAAAGTTATATTTTTTAAGTTGAATTGAGAAAGAAATAGGTTAAAAGGAGTAAAAGATAACTCAACAGAAGAATAGAAGTTAACCCTGGAAGTTAACCTAACTCAACAAATAATTAGAAGGAAAAGTATAAGTAAGAGGTTGGGGAACACCTATCAGGCATTCTAATTCTGGTATATTTCTTGTTAGTGCTCTTGAGCATTCAGTTTGGGGGTTTGTTGTACAAACCCTTGTGAGCAACTCAGTGGTGAAATATCCACTCACCTTGTTCCACAGCTTGGTCTCGGGGATGAAATATTACTGTTGGGGAATTTCCAGCAAGGGCGCACCTTACCGTTGAGGAGGGTTCGATTAAGCTATTAAGGAGGGCACAACTCTCTTAGAAGATTCTGCAGTTGGAGAGGTTTGCATTGGACGTTGGGTTTGAAACTTCAGGACGAGGATCCCACTGCCCTGATCTATTACTTGACCGAGTTTGGGCTCATTTGGAGCATTCTTCCATCAGGGCCGAATTATTGAGGGCTTCAGTCTCCACTTGGAGCGTGGCACTCTCTAGTTTGAGGGTTTGACATTCAGATCTGCTTGGTACCGGTATTCATTACTTATCCAGCCTTTAGAGGCTTCTTTTGTGTTGACGGGAACATTTTGTAACAACTCCTATCTATTGTTTGTACGACCATTTGAGGTTTATGCCAGATCGACCATCTATTGTATTGATCCTACATTTCTTATAATAAAAGGTTCAGATCTTTGCTTGTGCTTCTATATCCTGAATGTATGATGATCTTCATGTGTTGAATGAATCTTGTATGCACTTAATAACTCAATAAACACCTGCACATCGACAAACCAGTGGTAGTTAGTGATTCCAAGCCAGAATTTGGCTTGGGATCATTACAAAATTCTTCATGCTCCTAAGTTTCAACAAGCAAAATAATATCAATCTCACCAAAAATCCAACTTAACTTGGAACCTTTACACCATAGAAAGCTATGACAATTCAAAGAGAGGATCCCAAGTTCATCAAATTTCTATTAATTTGTCTATATCATTAATAATTATTTTCTATTTTTAATTATTTCTCATTTTCCTTCCTTCCTAGCTACTTTTACCTTTTGAACATATTTCCAGGTTAATCTATCTTTATGTTCAATTACTTTACCATCCTCTTTGCTTTTATGAGATATGTTATTTCAACGTGTAACTTGTTTTTAGCTCTTCCATGACTAGTTCTAAAGTTTCATATTCTCTTTCCTCTTTTAAACACAAAATTCTGAGACTTGTTTAAATCTCTCTCATGTTCTAATTTTATAAATTTATTCATTTCCTCTTTGATGAGTTTGATATCTAATTTACCTTCTAATTTTTTTCAAACCAAATTGTTATTTATCTTTTCTTCTAACTATTTGTGTCACTCTTTTTAATATTTTATAAATTATCAACATCTCCTTCATCCATTTGTTGTTTAATTTGTTAATATCATTTTTCTATTTCATTTGAGGTTCATAACTCGGATGATTGGGTAGCACATTTTTTATCCTCCATGCTCAGATTCAATTCCCTCAAAGTAGAGGTCCGTATCTTATTTTTCAACATTATTATTTTATCGTTTATTTTTTTTCTAAATATATACACCTTGAGTGGGCCTAATGGTTAAAAACATGCGTTTCCTATTAACATGTCGCTAGTTCAAATTATTATTATTATTATGTTTATAATAAAACTATTTTTGACAAAAGGTGAACCAAAGGTCACTTTCCGAGGTCTCCCCAATTTTTTATTATGTTTATACCTAGTACCATCTATCACCCCTAGACATACGGGAAGACCGAGATAGTAAACAAGTGGATTGAGGGGTACATGAGGAACTATGTGTCAAGACAACAAAGGGCATGGATAAAGTGGTTGCATCTCATGGAGAATTTCTACAATACCACTCATCACATGTCCATTGGGATGAGGCCGTTCAGAGGATTATCTGTCTACGATGCCCCATCGTTTGTGGATTTGGCATTTTGGGAGAGCATAACCCCTAAGGACAAATATTGGTTGCAAGAAATCCAGGAAACCTTGAGAGTCTTGAAGGAGAATTCACATGTCACCCAAAATCAATAGAGGATGTATGCAGATAGGCATAGGGTAGAGTGCAACTTTGAGGTTGGGGACTTAATATTTCTCAGGTTGTGACCTTACAAACAATCATCGCTATAGAAGAGTGGCATAGAGAAGCTGAAGCCTCATTTTTATGGACCCTACAGAGTGATCATGAGATTTGTGAGGTAGCATACAAGTTGGAGCTACTAGAGGGTACCAATATCCACAATATCTTCCATGTATCTTGCCTCAAGAAGGAATTGGGATAGCAGGTCGCCACTTTAACAGATATTCCTGCACTAGATGAGGAAGGGCAGTTGGTTCTGACTCCCGAGAGGATTATTGATGCCAGGGAGCGAAGGATGAGGAACATAGTCATTTGAGAGTACCTCATCATACAGGTAGGTTTTCTCATAGAATATTCTACTTGGGAAGGAGAGAAAATCTTACAACACCCTGATTTGAAGTTGCTTGAGGAGAAGCAATATTGAGAAGGGAGGATTGTAATGTTCCCTCCCAATTGATTATGCCGAAGAATGACTTAGTATCCTATACTACTGTCGTAGGCTATAGTTAGAAGGAAAAGAGGAGTCACGAGGATTTATTTAGTGTTACTAGGTTAAAATATGAAAAATTCTAAAGTGAAATTAAATAAAAATAAAATAATTAATTACTTAAACATTAAAAAGAAATTTTTAATGTTTAAGTGATAATTGGAAGGAAAATAAGGTAAGGGTTTGATTTGGTTAAAAGGGAAATATATAGAAGGCTCAAAGG
>JASDQU010686617.1:20312-31880 GCA_032191745.1 Picea mariana
ATATATATATATATATATATATATATATATATATATATATATATATATATATCAGTTAAAAATACACAAAAGAGTGGTTTAGAAGAACTTGTTGTTATCGCCAACTGTACAAATTTAAGAAAGTTTGTCATTTAGATACGAAAACAATGTCTTAATGTGAACATATGCATTATATTTTTTAGAAAAATAAACCTATCATATTAGAGAAACATGAATTTTTTTGAGTTATACAAATTTTTCATAAGTAAAAGTTAATGTTACAAAATTTAATTTGATTTCCTTTGTTTTCTCTTTTTACATAGTATTATAATGAGTTGTGCATGTACCTCTAATAATTCCTCCTAGTAAAAAAAATGTTATTTTTCCAAATTTCAATTGTAAATAATGTGTCATGATAGGAAAACATTAGCTTGCACCAACCTAGATCCTAGGAATAATCCTTCCTACATCATTTATATTTATAACCTCTTAAATTTTATGAACATTCCTAGTGTTCTCCTTTTGATGTATTCAAATTCTAAGCACATGTTCTTCTCCACATCCCCAACATCAAATGGGATCTCTTGCCCTCTTTCCAACTAACACATATACGTGATGTACACTTTGTGTTGGTTGATTCTATTGATTGTTATAATGAGGAGGATTGAACCTTTTTTTTTCTCTAGTCAATATTCTCCTTCTTCCTCTCCTTCCATGCCTTATGGACCTCTAGCTTATGTTTACTCTATTCATGGAAATACTTGGGCTTTATAATGGCCTCATCCAAGATTAAAGGTTCATCAAATTCAATTTTATATATATATCATTGAAGTAATCCACTTAGGAGATGTTGGATATTTACCTCATCATCTCAAATGTACTTGACATATATTAGCAGCTCCAAGATTCAATTTATTCGATTTATAAATTATAAAATGCTTTTGGATTTATTAATTTTTCCTTCAATATTTTCTCCATATTTTGCAACCCCAAACTTCACATCCATATAAGATAACAAGAGTAACAATAGATTAAAAAAAGAATCAAGTTTCTCCCAAAAGTATAAATATACTAATTTACAGTGGTTCTAAAGATCAAAATAGGTTTTCCATCATCCATTAATCATTTTCTTGATGTTATATTTCTATTNTATATAGATCAAATTCCTCTAAGTTTTTATTGTCATACATAAAATTAGCATAAGTGACATTTATCTATTTGATTATCATAAACTTTTTCTTATTAGTGTTCACTAAGATACTAGTGTTAGAATATAAATATTTTATAATCCTTACTTCTTTTCGAAATCAAAGGGACACACCATAAGAACAATATCACTAGTGTAGGAAAGAAGGATGATGATTATTCTAGATGAATTAGTGCAAATGAAACCTACTTTTTCTACAAAATCTTCTAACTTGTCAATGTAAATGTTGAAAAGGGTAGGGGACAAGGAACGATGTTGCTTAACCCTTATATTACAAATAATTTTTTTATTAGCCTTTTTTTTTACTATACCTCATCGTAGGAACTCTCAACTCAAAATAAACCTCTAACTCTTATAATCTATTCCAAAGGTTGCTTCTAAGCACCATATCAAAATATTTTCTGAATTCAACAAAGCAGTATATGAGAATGATTTTACTATCTCAACATTCCCCTATGATAATCCTAAGAGTTAGTAAGTGGTCCATGGTTGAATTGTAAATTCTAAAACCAACTTGGCCTTTAACTCTTTCTCACTAAGTTTCTAACCATATGCTAATCTTGTTTTCAAAAATAATTCCATGTAACTTCCAACTAGAAGAGGGATAATCATAATGATCCTACAATTTGAGGGATTATTTTGGTCCCCACTCTTAAATATATGAAAAATGAGGATTCGAGCCTAGGGTTTAGAGGGTTGATGATTACAAATGCGTGAGACATCCTCCAGGACACATACTGAGTGAGTCAGCCTGAGAAAGAGCCCATGATTTGGGTGTGTCCATGAGATGGGTGTGTTTTTCCTCTCTGAGACAAAGAAGGAACGTTGTGTGTACCCCTGTGTGGGGTGAGAAATCCCATGCATTGGGTGTGCCCATGAGATGGGTGTGTGGTTCCTCTCTGATATGGATATGGAACGTTGTGCCCCCGTGTGAGGTGGTGAAGCCCATGAGCTAGGTGTGCCTCTCTGAGATAAAGATGGAATGTTGTTTTCCCCATGTGTAGGGAATCCCATGATCTGGGTGTGTGGTTCCTCACTGAGACAGAGATGGAATGTTGTGTTCCCCTATGTGGGGAAACCCATGAGTTGGGTGTATCGTTCTGAGACAAAGATGAAACAATGTATTGAACTCCTCTGAGAATATAGTTGAGATGATGTAATACTCCAGATGATTCTCCTGTGTAACGCAGTGAGAAAGAGATCTGCTGAGTTGGATGTGCCTATGGCTGAGCACAGGTGAACATGATACTAGTGGCTGAGCACTAGTGAGTGTGGTTCTCCTATGAGATGCAATGAGATAGAGATGTGGACATCCCTATGGCTAAGCACAGATGGATGTGCCCATAGTGGCTGAGCACTAGTGGGTGTATTATATCCCTTTTTATATTGTACAAGATTCATACTTACCTGTAACCCTATTTGTGATGTAAAGGGTACATGTCAGCCCCACCATAAGTGAAAGATAATTAATGTAAAAAATAATTGATGTAAAAGATCATTAATATGGTAATTATTAATTATATTATGAGTTATCGAGGTCGGCCCTGTTGTGCCAATATACACTACTGTTGACAGGTTTAGTCTAATATAAATAAAGGTAAATTCCCCATTGAGGAATCATATCACAAGTGTGAGTTTTGAAATTTCAGCAAACACTTGTTCTTGGGAAAAGTGTGCACCTCTCTTGGGTGCTAGTCTTCTAGGGTTTGTTAGCACCCTTTTGTGTGCTAGGTTTATGGTGTGGGAGGTATTTCTCTTAAAGAATATAGAAAATGATTGGTTGGGTTTTCTTCCCTTGTTGAGAAGGTTTTCCCAGGATACTTCTTGTGTACTTGTGCATGGTGTTTCTTCTTGTGATCTTGGTTGCTGCAACAAATTTTTTATGGTTTAAGTATAATGCTAAAATGGAATGAACTTCATGCTTCAGACTAGTTTATTTAAAAATAAAAATGGCATCAGATCATAGGTCTTGAAGAACCCATTGCACAAGCAAATTTCAATTATCCTCTCTCTTCTGCAAAACTGTACAACCTTCTTAGGGTTTCCATAAAATCCGTATGACCTACCTTTCTGAGGAGTTTCAACATTTTCCACTTGGATGTTGGGGATAAAAAGTTTATGGGAGTGTATAGAATCCTCCAACACACCTCCAACAAGCTTCGATTTTCATTTCCAAGCATTTTGACTTTTTGGCCCTAGGCTTTCTAGGGTTTTGCTAATTTTTGCAAAAAATTCAGAATTAGGGTTTTTGCAACTCCTTGAAGGAGCTCTTCAACTCACCAATGTTCTCCTATATTTCAAAGAACTATTTTTGTCAGTCATAAGCCGTTAGGTTTTCTATCCTAGTTGACAAGGGTTTGTGAAGAATCTAAAATTATGATGAACATAATCATGATGGAAGACAAGCTTGGTGGATCAAGCAAACTCAGTTCTTGGAAGCCAAGACCTCAAGGAGATGAAGACATCAACATATAAACACCCTCAGGTATGCACTTGTATATATGATTTGTATCATTATCATGAGGGTACTTGCAGGAGGAAGGAACCTTTGCTGAAGTCATGAATCTAGAGGCATCTCAGTGCATTAAGAGGAACAACACACTAGAGGTAAAGACTTCAGGTTTTATTGTTTTAATTATCATGCCTATAACCTACATTTCTAAAGTTTGCTACATTACAAGTAGGTGTTGTAGTTGTGACAACAATCCTTAAATTGTTTTGATTCTAGAGATGTACTCTTTATTCTCCTTTAGGAGATATTTTTGTCTTATTTCCTTTCGTTTGTTTTCTTGTTCTAGGTAGGTTAAAAACAAAGGAAGATGGTTATAATTAAGACTTCAGAGGGAGTCAAAACTATTTGAGAAGGAGGAAGAACAAAACCATCATTGAGGAAACCAATGCAATAATGCATGATCATAATCCTTCTATGATTCTGTGGGTAGAAGCATGCATGACACAGTGTATGTTCAGAATATGAGTCTTCACCATATTTTAAAGAAACATAACTCCCGAAGAAGCCTTCACCTGAGTGAAGCCCGAGAATGAATACTTCAGGATATTTGGGTGCCCAGTGTATTTTCATGTACCCAAAGAGAAGAGGTCCAAGATAGAACCTTCAAGGAGAAAGGATACATTTATGGGATAACAATGAATCTTCGAGGACATATCAAATATACATCCCTAGTTTGTCAAAGATCCAGAGAATCTCAGACGGAGATTGACAGTGAGACAATACCTTCTCCAGCCGATCCATTTGCTCTAGTTGATATGCCCAAAGATACTGCAGTAGGGCATAAAAGGCTTGCCTAGGCTCGACAAACTCTGCAGGAGGCAGAGGAACATACAAGCCCCTCAAGGCACATCCCGAGAGGGAAAAAGAGATTTTCGATCTACCCTTCAACCATGAGGCACTTCATTGATTCTAAGATTTCTTTTCATGGAGAAGCGACAAATGAACAGGTATGGCAAGATGCCATGATAGAAGAATACCGATATATCTTAAAGAATGATGTTTGAGATATTGTTCCGAGACCAGAAGGGAAGTCTATGGTGACTTCCAAGTGGATATATAAGATCAAGCATGCAGCTGATGGAAGTGTCAAGAAATACAAACCGATATCTGTAGCTAGAGGATTCCCACAAATAGAGGGAGTTGTCTATGTTGAGACACTTGATCCAGTAAGGCTGATACACTTCCATCCGTACTACCATCCATAAGTTGGAAACTACATCATATGGATGGATTCTTGATGAGTTTGGGTTTCAACAAGAGTGTTGCTTATCCAAACCTATATTAATACATTGTTGGTGACGAGAGCATGATTTTTATGACTTATTCAGGAAGCCGTGTTTTTGGATACAAGCAATCTTTGACTTATGATTTAGAGATGAAGGATATGGGTATGATGCACTACTTCTTGGGACAAGAAGTATAACAAAGGACTAATGAGATTTTTCCCGAGTCAAGGAAAATACACAGTGGGGATATTAAAGAAGTTTAGTATGACTAAATGCAAATCCATGCTTACACCGATGGTGATGGATTTGAAGAAAATGAATGATGATGATTTAGATGAGATTGATCCAAATTTGATTGGATCACTGATGTATCTGGTTAACACTAGACTCGATATATGCTATGTAGTGAATGTACTTATCCAATTCATGAGTCAGCTGAGACAGACTCACTAGACAACAACGAAACATGTATTGATATATCTACGAGGCAAAGTTGGATATGGCCTGAGATATTCCTCCAGTGTAGGCTTGAGTTTGTAGGAATATGCAGATTGGGAAGGGAGCATAGTGGACCGGAAGAGAACCTCCCATTGTTGCTTTACTTGAGGGTCTACCATGGTTTCCTGGTCAACAAGAAATAGATCTATGTGGCATTGAGTACCGCAGAGGCAGAATACATAACATTGAGTGTGGCATTCCACAAAGCAGTGTGGCTTCACAAACTTCTGACAGATTTACTCGATCATAAGATGGATCCTACTACTATTCATTGTGATAACTAGAGTTGTGTGAAGCTCTCTGATAACCATGTGTTTCATGATAGATCAAAACACATTGAGATAAAATATCATTATTATATCAGAAAATTTATGCAGAAGAAAGAAATAGATGTGCAATACCTTCCTACACATGAGTAGATTGCAGATATATTCACCAAACCGCTTGAAAATATGAAGTTTGAGTACTTCCATGAGAAACTAGCTTGGTGGAGAATACCTCTCTAGCTGAGAGGGAGTGTTGATGATTACAACTAAGACAAAGTTCGAGTAATTCTATGAGAGACTTGGCTTGGTGGAGAATGCCTCCCTAGCTGAGAGGGAGTGTTGATGATTACAATTGCGTGAGACATCCTCTAGGACATAGACTGAGTGAGTCGACCAGAGAGAGAGCCCATGAGTTGGGTGTGCCGATGAGATGGGTGTGTTGTTCCTCTCTGAGACGAAGAAGGAACATTGTGTGTACCCCGACTGTGTGGGGTGAGAAATCCCATGAGTTGGGTGTGCCGATGAGATGGGTGAGTGGTTCCTCTCTGAGATGAATATGGAACATTCTTCCCCTGTGTGAGGTGGTGAATCCCATGATATGGGTGTGTGGTTCCTCTCTGAGATGGAGATGGAATGTTGTGTGCCCATTTGTAGGGAATCCCATGAGTTGGGTGTGTGGTTCCTCGATGGGAAGAAGATGGAATGTTGTGTGACCCTATGTGGGGAATCCCATGAGTTGGGTGTATCGTTCTAAGACAGAGATGAAATGATGTATTGGCCTCCTATATGAAAATAGTTTAGATGATGTAATACTCAAGATGATTCTCCTATGTAACACAATGAGAAAGAGATATGTTGAGTTGGATGTGCCTGTGGCTGAGCACAGATGAACATGATCCTAGTGGTTGAGCACTAGTGAGTGTGGTTCTCTTGTGAGATGTAGTGAGATAGAGATGTGGACATCCTTGTGGCTAAGCACATATGGATGTGCCCCTAGTGGCTGAGCACTAATGGGTGTATGAGATACCTTGCTATATTGTACAAGAGTCAGAATTACCTGTAACCCTATTTGTGATGTAAAGGGTACATGTCGACCCCACCATAAAGTGAAAGATAATTAATATGATAATTATTAATTATATTATGAGTTATTGAGGTTGGCCCTATTGTTCCAATAGACACTGCTGTTGACAGGTTCAGTCTAATATAAATAAAGGTAAACTCCCCATTGAGAAATCATATCACAAGTGTGAGTTTGGAAATTTTAGAAAACACTTATTCTTGGGAAAAGTGCGCACCTCTCTTGGGCACTAGTCTTCTAGGGTTTGTGAGCACCCTTTTGTGTGCTATGTTTATGGTGTGGGAGGTATTTCTCTTGAAGAATATAGAAAAGGATTGGATAGGTTTTCTTCCCTTGTTCATAAGGGTTTCCCACGATACTTCTTGTGTACTTGTGCATGGTGTTTCTTCTTGTGATCTTGGTTGCTGCAACAAATTGTTTATAGTTTAAGTAAAATGCTAAAATGGAATGAACTTCATGCTTAAGCTTAGCTTATTGAAATATCGACATAAAGAAACCCTATTTGACTACCATATTGAAGAGATTGTGAATGTGAGGGATAAGAACATAGGCTCTAATTTTAGGATTTATTATCCATAGCCTTTTATGTCTTTAGCTTTCACTTTTGTTATCCATTTAATGCACTCAATGTTTTTCGAAGTAAAAACATCTTGCTTTGTAATAAGGCTTTGAATTTTTCCCACAACATTATGGGATCTTTCTTTTCTCTTACTTTCTATTTATAATATACCTTTTTTTCTCAATCAATTCTCTATATATTTATCTTGTCAACTTCTAGGGACTCATGAGAGGCTCCCCTAATGACTTTTCTAGTAATCTTACAACCTTTTTCATACCAAAGGTTAGTAGCATGACTTTCCTTTTCTCATGTTGTTTCAAGAGAGTTCTTGTTTATACATGTTGAAATTGTTGTTATAAAGTTGAGATAGAGTTCTTCAATAGTATTGTTACTTATAGGGAGATTTAATATATTTCATAAATCAATTAGAAAAAGATCGACTTTATTTTTGTTGAAGATAAAGTTCTTTTCATTATTAGAAGCTTCTATGATAGTATTTGTATGCATGAACTATATAGTGAAAAGTGTGACATCATCGCAGGCCATAGTTTGACTAGGTGTGACGATTTCTGATCGTCGCAGGCTACCCTCATTCAAGGTGCGACGATCTTGAAGTATAAGGTTATTTTTTTTTAGGCTCAGTTTTTAGAGTTTTTCTGCTAATGGAGAAATTGCAGAGTTCCAAGTTTGAGGTGGAAAAGTTCAGTGGTAAGAATAACTTTGTGCTATGGAAGCTCAAGATGCTAGATCTTCTTGTGCACCAAGGATTGCAAAAGGCCTTGGCTGGAAATTCAAAGCAACTGACAAGCATGACAGATGAGGACTAGGAGGATCTGGATGCAAGAGCCCTCGGTACTATTCGTTTGTGTATGGAAGATGAGGTGTTGTTTAACATCACTGAAGAGAAGACAACAACAGGTTTGTGGACCAAATTGGAGAGTCTATCTGTATATGACAAAGAACTTGTCAAACAAAATATTCTTGAAGAAGTAGTTGTACAACTTCCAGATGAAAGAAGGTACAAAAATTGTTTATCAATTGAATGTTTTCAATACTCTGATTTTTCAATTAAATAATATGGAAGTAAAGTTCGAAGATGAGGACAAGGCGGTTACACTACTGTGTTTTTTTCCTAAGTCTCAGGACCATCTGGTCACAACTGTGTGGTTTAACACAACATATGCCATTGACTATGACATTGTTGTGGGAGCTTTGTTGTTTGAGGAGATAAGGAAAACATCCAGTAAATAAACCTCAACAACAAAGGTAATGGTGGTCAAAGGTAGATCTACAGAAAGAGGGAAAAATCAGAGGGGTACATCAAGGTCTAAGTCAAGAGGCAAGAAGAGTAAGTAGAAATGTTGGTTTTGTGGAAAATCTGGGCATCTCAAGAAGGATTGTTGGAAAAGACAGAATGCATCCAAGGAGGACTCCACAAAAGAATCAAAGGAAGCTAATGTAGCTAAAACAAGTTCAGGTTCCAATTCAGGTATGGTTGATGAGGTATTGTTTACTTGTGATGTTTCACATCAACATCAACATTGGTTGTTAGATTCTAGTGCGTCCATGATCCAGATTTTATGAGCAGAATGAAATGAATATAGATTATTAACATATGCTTAACAAAAAATAACAGAGATACAATAAAACTAGTTTTCTATTCAATAAGGATATAAGCCGAAACTGTAAAATGCAGCAGAAACAAGCTTGTTGGAATGGTGGCGTCTTATCTCTAAGAAGAGATGTGACGACTCCGCTCACTCACAAGAAGATGATTACAATGAGGATCTGAAGGCCTTTTTTACAATAAACAGGAATGCCAAAAACCATAGAAATCCAAAAAACTAACCCTAGGAGATGAAGCTCCAAAAGTCACGTGGGCCCGTCTAGGTAAGTTAGTACATCAACTTCCCGGGGTTGTAACTTTTGCATACGATCTCCGTTTTAGGCGTATGATAGCCCTTTGGAAAGGTATAATTGAGGATATTAATTTTTCAAGTTCAATAATTCCTTTGGCTATAATTAATAATCTATATCCTGAAAAACCTTCATTTAGGCCCTCAAAATGGCCCCAAAAGTTAAAACTACTAAAAATAGTAAATTGCCAAAATTGTCAGAAAAATGTTTTGAGACAGTTGGAAAAGGTGGGTGGCCACCGATATCCACCTGGATAAATAATCCCTCATTATGAAGCAATGGTCTCCATTGCGTTGATTTCCCCCATCAGATGAGGAAATTTCTGCTAAATTTGGGCCCGGGTGAGCCACTTGCCTTGGTGCAGGAGCTGCCCTGCTTTGACGACTTGATAAAGCTGGATCCTTTGTTGTCAAGTGACCTTGATCTATGTGTCCACAATATGATCATTGGATGCTTGTTGTATGCAGTCGAGGTTGAGCTCTGTTGGTTTCAGCTGCTCTGCTACGTTTGAGGTGCCCAGTAATGGTGGGAAATAAGGGCGAAGGAGATCCATGTTGAACACTGGGTGCAGGCCAAGGAAAGGAGAAATGTTGAGATCAAAAGAAATATCCCCCATGACCTTGGTGATGGTGTACATACCATAAAGGAGTGGGTGAAGCTTCCGATGGGATCCTGTAAGGTGTTCTTTCTTCAAGTGCAACCAAACTTTGTCGCCCACCTGAAACTTATGTGGCACCCGATGTTGATCATAGTGCTACTTGTACTTGTCATTGGACTTCTGTAGGATATCCTGAGCCTGATGGCAGATGTCCTGGATCTACTCAATGAACTGGGTGGCTTTTTTAGCTTCAGTTAGAGCAGGAGATGAGTCGGTCAAGGTGACCGCAAGGGGAAGTGCAACATCTATGGGACCCAATGGTTGGAATCCCAACCCCACCTGAAAGGGGCTGTGGCCGATTGAGCTATACAGGGATCGGTTGTAGCTATGTTGGAAATAGGGAAGGCTCTCATCCCATGTGTGAGGGTTCTTTGAATTATACATGCGAAGGATATGCACAATCATTTGGTTTGCAACCTCGGTTTGGCCATCTGTCTGGGGGTGGAAGGTCGTGGATTTGGTGAGCTTGGTGTCCAACAGTGAACAGAGGCTTGACCAAAATGTGCTGAGAAATCGATTGTCACGATATGAGACAATGGTTTGTGGGATTCCAAAATGTACCTAGACTCGTTCAAAGAAGAGCTTGGCAGTGGCCTCTGTTGTGATGTTCTTCTTGCAGGCAACTAGAATCACCATCTTAGAAAAGGGATCAACAACCACAAAAACACAGTCATTTCCCCGCTTGGTAGACAGGAGGCCTAACATGTAGTCCATTGAGATGGATTCCCATGTCCTGTCAGAAGTAGGAAGAGGGGTGTACATGCCCTATTTCTTAGTGGTCGGTTTGGTAATAGCACAGGCAATGCAGGACCTGGTATACTTCCTGACCTCCTGTCGAAGTTTTGGATAGTAGAAATGTTTTTGCAACATCGCCACTATACCTTTGACAACACAGTGTCCTGCCACCCGATTGTAGTGGGATTTCTAGATCATCTTCGCTCGCTCGCTTAATGGAACATAGATATGGCCTAGACGACACAACAACCCATCTCAAAGATGGAAATTATCGACAACTGCATTTGCACCCAACATTTGGTAGGTGGTGGTGAAGTTCAGGTCTGTCTCATAGAGTTGGGGCCATCCAGAGGTCTCATGGCCACAAGAGTCTAGCACCGTGGTGAGTTCCACTACTAACGGTATTCTAAGGCAATCAGTGACGTGATTGGTGCTTCCTGTTTTATACTTGATGTTGAGGTGGAATTGTTGCAAGTATGTGGACCACTTTTGATGGCGATCATTTTGCAGTTTTCCTTGTGTCTGCATGAACTGCAGTGGCTTATGATCAGTGTGGATGACTGTCTCCTTCCCAAGAATGTAATGTCTCCACTGGAGGCAGGCTTGCACAATGGAGTAAATTTATTTGTCGTAAGTAGGGTACTTATGGACAACATCCGATAGTGTTTCACTATGATAGGCCACGTGGTGGCCGTGCTGAGTGACAACGACGCCCACCGCATAGTTTGAAGCATCTGTCTCAATCTCAAAGGGTTGCTGCAGGTCTGGTAGTGAAAGTAATGGGGCTGAGCACAAACACTGCTTCAAATCATCGAACACTTGTTGTTGGGACCGACCCCACGTAAATTTATCCTTACCACCACCCTTGGTTATTTGGCTGAGGGCCCATGCAATATGGGAGAATCCCAACACGAACCTGCGGTAGAAATT
>JASDQU010686617.1:64865-75890 GCA_032191745.1 Picea mariana
GAGAGCGTAAACTATGAATATGGGTATAGTAACAATTAGTCACTTAAATAAATATAAATGAAATTAAATTAAATGTTAAGAAAATACATTTTAAAAAAATTAGTCATTTAAATGAATATAAATGAAATTAAATCTTAAGAAAATATATTTTTTTTGGTTTTAAAAAAATTAATCACTTAAATGAATATAAATAAAATTAAATGTTAAGAAAATATATTATTTTTTGAACTGAAAAATAGTTAAAAAAATTAGTCATTTAAATGAATATAAATGAAATTAAATTAAATGTTAAGAAAATATATTATATTTTGGATTCGAAAAAAAAATCAATTAGTTAACAACATGTGGGATTTATTTATTAGGCAATATTATTCCATGTAAGTTTATGTTAGGGGTTTAATAACAATATATTTCGTAGTATATAGATCAAGGTGTATGGGATTGAATTAGGTAGGGGTTGAGAGGTGATGTTATAATTACCTATCTAAATTAAAATAAGGAGGAAAATAAATGTTTTACATCAATTTGTTGAAACCTTATATTGGGTTTATAAGATTTATTTCATACTTTTGTAGGGATAGAACTTTAAAAAGGTATTTAAAAAAGTATATATATATTTATTATATTTATTTATATGGGGATTTTAATTGGAAGAGTATATTGGGAGAAGAGATTAATTTTTATTTATTTAGGATCTAGTAAGATTATGAGTATTTTTTACTATCTTATGAAGGCAAGTGCTATGTCATAGGTTCACTAAACAAATTTCTTATGGTTAATTATATTGGATGAAAGTTTATATTCAACTATGAGGAATGTAACACATTCAATGATTGTATTATGAAAGTAAGTATAGTAGTATTTTATGTGATATTTTTATATTTAATTATATTCATTTTCTAACAATAAGAGGTTGAGATTATTTATGTATGAATATTCTATAAGGATCTTTAAGGTTGAGATTATTTATGTATGAATATTCTATAAAGATCTATAAAGAGAGAAAAACAAAGTTCAAATATACTAAAAACAAATAGAAAAAATAATCTGCTACCATGGACATTTCACTAGAACAATTCCATAGATGTTACAAAATTTTGCAAACTCTTTGTTATGCAACACTTTTCTTAATATTTATATTTAATGGTACTATATTAGTGCACAAAATATTGAAATAACTTGAGGTTGAAAATAAAATAAAGATAAAAAAAATACCATGCCATTTACATAATGAACACAAGTTGCACCTTGGAAAACTCAATATGGAAAAACCTAGCTAAAAGCTGAGGATTATTCCTTTCTCTTTTGTTCTCGGATATAGAATGAAAATACAAACAAATGAGAAATCACTATGGATTTTCCATATACATTGTGGCATATAAAAATGAAACCCCTTCCTTTAGTAGCAACCCAATATTTTTCCTAATAATCATATAAGTTTAGGATTAATATAGGTTTAAGATTAGGGTTAGTTTTTTTTGTTCATCAAGAAAAGTTAATTTATAGAAGACATAGCTTATTCATATGAATTAGCTTCAATTTTTTCAACAAAAACATACCAAAATAGATAAAAAATTATATAATGATTCATTTTAATAAAAAAAATTCAATTAATTTACTGTATTAGATGAAAATTCTTTTATCATTTAATTTAATTAAGTATAATAATTTTTATATAAAACAGTTTTATATTAATTAGTTTTTTTATAGACATTATATTTTATATTGTTGAAATAAATTACACATAATTTAATATATTATATTATAGGATGGCTCTTCTATTGTTGAAGAAAATGTAATAGTGTTTGTCTGAAACATTTTTTATCTAATTATAATTAGTTTTGTTCCAAAACATTATATTGTTGATATGAATGGCACATTAACATTAAAGAGGGTTCTAAAGAAAAACACATATTTCCTACATTTAAGGAATTGCAAAAGGCACATTTCGTACGTTTAAGGAATTGCAAAAGGCACATGTCCTACGTCAAGGACTTGGAAAATTGTTTATATTTTTCAAATATATCAGTATACAATAACCATATTGAAAAATGTATAATAAATTTGTATATTATGCTAAATGTGTTTCTAACTAAAGAGAGGTTAAATTAACATTGTTTTGTGGATTTCATTATCCATAAATGATTATGTATAATAAATTTGTATATTATGCTAAATGTGTTTCTAACTATGCTAAATGTGTTTCTAACTAAAGAGAGGTTAAATTAACATTGTTTTGTGGATTTCATTATCCATAAATGATTATGTATAATAAATTTGTATATTATGCTAAATGTGTTTCTAACTAAGGAAAGGTTAAATTAACATTGTTTTGTGGATTTCATTATCCATAAATGATTATGGAATATTGACGTTATTCAAATGTCCTATGTTTAAGTAGAATATGATATGGAATATTGACATCATTTAAATGTTCTATGATTAAGTAGAATATGATTTTGAATTCATTATTAAACGTAAGAGATTATGTATAAGTGAATGGTTTTCCTTTCATACATGTAAACATTACAATATTTATTATTATATTAAAAAATCAATGTAAAAATAAAATTGTATTTAGGCAATTAATGATTAAAAAAAGTTTGAAATTATATTTTTATGTAGCTGTAATTTATAATTTGTTTTTCAAAGATATGTTTTTAATGGATTATAGTTATTCTAAACATATACCCATTTGAAATCAAATGAAATTAGTTCATCTTCCCTTAGATGAAAGAAGAATATAACAAAATAATATTGTATAACTATTTTAAGAGTTTGTATTAACAATTTATAATGGAGTATTGAAAGATTCCCACACCTCTTTTAAAATGTTTATTTTTTAAACTCTTCATATTATCATGGCTAGTTTTTAAGTTTAATTATTGCATTGAATTTATTTTTATTTATTGTATTGGGAATTATAACTACAATGTATGATTGTTTATATGGTCTCCATTTTTACAATGATGATGATATAAATGATGATAGTATAATTATTGTGTACTTTTAGGATGATATAGGGGATGAGAAACATTTTACTACTACATTTTTTTCATTTCATCACATCATTAATTCGTAGAGAGAAAAAAGGGTATATATGAACATTTTTAGTGAGGAAGAATATAATGAGTTTTTGAATGTCTCTTTTCTATAATATTAAATTTCTAAATTAAATAATATCATGTTTGTTAGTGAGAGTTCAATTGGTATTAATATAAACGATAGACTTGGGGCACACAATGTGAATATGAAGAGTGGAAATGAAATTGTACGTGATGCACAATTTCCCAACCAAATGTTACAAGATAATTTTGAGAGGGAATGCATTTAAATGTAGTTGAAAAACACGAATAATATATGAATACATGCATTGGAAACCATGCTAGAGAACCTACGAATTTAACATGGGCTAAAAAAACACCCCTTTTTATAATGGCTAGTAAAGACAAGTGCCCTAAGTTGAGTAACTTAGTATTGTTTTAATGAATTATAATTTTAAAGAAACATATGCATGGTTAGAAAACAACTTTACATTTTTGTTAAGGTATAAAAGGTGATGTGTACTATAATATAGTGTGCATTAAAAGTTATTTAATCTTATAGACTTGTTAATCGCTAGTTATTTTGGATCAGTTTGTTTGTTGTAGGATAAATTGTTTCCATTAGACAATGTACTTTTTGATACATGTAAAGATGCTAGAAAAGTGTTGTTTGATTTGGATATTAACTACAAATTATAAAAATATTGTATCTTATACAAAGGATGACATAAATATAATTATGAGTGTCCAAAATGTAAAACAAGTGCCTCCCTCTCTAATGTAAAAGGGAAAAAAATATCACAAAATGTATTACGTCACTTACCCATAATTCCAAGATTGTAGTCCACATGTTTCATTGTAAATATTTAGCTAAATATATGTATTGGAATGCCAAAAATAGGAGTGGGAATGGCATATTGTGTATTCCTGAATATTCTAAGGAAATGGAGAACATAGAGAATATGTGGCCTAAGAGGTTTATATGTGAACGATGAAGTATAAGTCTTGGATTAGTGATGGATGGAGTGGGCACATTATCTTTTGAGTCTATAAAATATACAATTTGACTCATTCTCCCAAAAAGTTATAACATCCCTCCTTAGATGGATATGCAAAAAAAACCTTTGATGTTGTCTCTTATTTTGATAGGAAAGCATCAAGTTAGAGACATGGGCATTTATTTTAAGCCATTGATATAAGAGATGTTTCTCCTATGTAATGGAATTCAGATGTATGATATTTCATTACATATATGTGAAAGGTACTTTGCAATGTACGATGTGATTTGTTAGGAAATCCATGACTTTTCAAGGTTGGCAGTATGTTTAGGTATAACCTTTCTTTTAGAATAGTGTACACATCATTTAATTGATTATAATTTAATGGGGTTTATAAAAGACCGATGCATCATATCTATTTTTATTACTTTTGTGATTTACGAGGAAGGAAAAAAAGGATATTGGCTTGTCCATAATGTGGTGAGGAAATGTGTTGAAGGTACTATTAAAGTTTGTGTGAGTGTTCTATGAAGGACATAGGTTATTCTAGTAGGAAAACCATAATTGTATTCAAATTAAGAGACCTTTTAATTAATATATGGAGGTAAGATGCCCTCCTCATATCATGGTGCCAATATATTAGTAAAATAAGATTCAATATTGCATTTAATTGGTTTATGGGATCATCATACTCATATTTTAACCATCCCACCTTTACACTATGTTATTACCCTCATCCTTTTTTTCCACATATCCACTCCACCTTCCACTATGTTACCACTCTATCATTATACCTTTACATCATGTCAAACTCTATCATTCTACCATTTTCTATATTTAATTGTCACCATCTTACCTTCCCACCTTGCAACACCCGAACATTTCCTTTCCATGTAGTGCGTGGAAATCTCATACCTTCATCCTATGCTTTGGTATTCCACACCTCCATGTCACCATTATCTTTGACTATGAACTTGCCATTAGTTCACAACTATTCATGCATTTAAGCCTCTATTGTCTTGTAATGAATTTCATGTATTTATAGCTTTTTATATTCAATTTAGCATCATTCAGGAAAGATTTCCATTATGATTTCCATGATGGTACTTGAGGTGTAATTAAAGGCCATTGAGAATATATCCACCCATAGTCAATATGCTATTCATTTGTTTTCATGGTGAAAAGGAGACACAAGCAAGATGACTCCTAAAAAAACCTCAAGCCATATTGGAGACATTGTCAACTCTTTGGCATAAGGGGATACATTCTTCCATTAGATTGTGGCATATAAGTGGTATGCTAAGGAAGGGAAAAAAAGGAAAGTAAGGTTTGGAAATTCAAGTTGGTGAAGGTAGGGTGTGTACCTGAAGAATTTGATTTCTAAGAACTGGTTTAGTGGTTTTCTAAGTGTTTTGACCCTTTAGTGGTTTTTTAAGATGCTTTTGTGGGAAGGTTTAGGTAGATGGCTATTAGTACTAAGATTGATATAATAATTTTAGAATCTTGAACCCTCCTTATGGGGAAGGTAAAATACTTCCATGAATAACAGTTCACCTATATTTGCTTGTTTGTCTTAAAAGGAAATTATTACTTGTTGTCGAGGTTTGCTTGTGATAGGTAAAATATTCCTAGCAATTTTTTTTCCAAAAATAGCATGTGGTTTGTTTTATTCAATGGAAGAAAGAGGAAAGAGTTCATTCCTACTCCTTTTAAGTCTATGGGAGTTACCATAAAAAACATGATTCATTTGGATAAAATGACACAGGGTCTTCAAGCACTTGAGCTAAATGAAATTGATGCTATACAAGGTTACAATCCTTGAGGGATTTTCAATGATCACATGGTCACAACTAAGACTACAAAATATTTTTCCTAGCCTAACAATATAAATAAGGGAGGAGGTGATAATGTAGACACCTACATGGAGGTCAAAGAAGCGAGGTTCACTAAAGGGCTTGGATGTATCTTATTATGATCTACATAATTTATTAACTTGAATACAATAAACAATAAGAAGGAAATCCAGAAAAAGGGAGTGAAAAATTCAATTATTGAGGGTTCGCCTCCTTTGAAGTAGAGAGGAGGATTAGGAATGAGTGGTAAGGGTGGTTTTGTGGCATTTCCTTCTTGGGCTAATGCACATATGGAAAATGACATGGAAGTAGATGACCAAAAAGATGCATTTCCTTCTTGAACTAATACGCATATAAAAAATGATATGTTGATTGAGAAGGATGATTATTAATCTAATATTCATACTTTTGAAGAGAATTTTTTTATTTACATCATGCCAAGTTTGATTCTCAACCTAGAAAACTCTGTATTAAGAATGTTAAGATCCAAAAAAAAACATTTTAGAGAATAATAATACTATATTAGACATTAAAATTCTAAAAATAAAGAAAACAAAACAGAAAATACACAAGGCCATGTAAAGAAGATTTTAGAGAATAATAATACTATACTAGATACTAAGAGTCTAGGAATAGAGAAAAACAATAAAAATATATCATATTCTATAAAAGAGAAAATGCATGAGAATGTATCATCTTAAGGAAAAAGGGTGGTAGAAGTGGAAGCAACATTAAATCCATTATTTTTTTACAAAACTCTTAATTATTCAAGCGCGTGATGAGCCTTTGGAGGAAACCCCTAGAATAATTGTTAACTGTGAATATATGACAATCCTTGTAGCCAATGTCATTGGTTAAAAATTAGGTTTGTCCTAATGAACCTAATGGCTTAGTCCTAATTGAAAATCACAGTAACTTTTAATGAAACTAAAATAGGTTGTTAAATAAATTTTACTAATTATTTATGTTATAACTTATGGTTAGGAGTGAAAATTACTTTTAGTTTTAATAGGGTATTACAATAACTTTTGATAAAACTGAAATAGATTGTTAAATAGATTTTACTAATTATTTTTGTTATAACTTCTCATGAATTTAACTATTTCCAAAAAAATTAAATACATTACACTAGTAGAAAGAGAGCTCTATAAAATATTAGATTTTACTAATTATTTTTTTTATATAATTTCTCATGGACATGTGAGCCGGAGCCGCCTCACATGACTTAACTAGTAGAAAGAGAGCTCTATAAAATAGTTTTATTTTTAGAAACTTTATAAAACATTTTTTAAAGAAAAATAATGTTACACTAATACCTACTCTCATTTACTAAATTTTTTTTATAGGTAAATAATATGAATGGGTGTTTATAGTGATGTTATACATTATATTCTATTAAAATTATTTACTAATTTTTTTTATAGGTAAATAATATGAATGGGTGTTTATAGTGATGTTATACATTATATTCTATTAAAATTAAAAAAACTCCACTCTTATTAAAATGTTATTTATATTCTATTAAAATTTAAAAAACTCCACTCCTATTAAAATGTTATTTTTAAGTAAGTAAATAAAATTTACATAAATAAAAATTATATATTATGAAAATTTATTGGATCTCCTACATCTTATTATTTTACACTTCATTAAAATTTGTCATGCATGTACTTTTAATTATTTTTGGAAGTTCTTTGTTTTTTCAATTTTATGTGGCACCAAACATGTCATGAAAAATATTCATAATTGTTTCTTGCCTTTCATTATACCCTTTCTCCCACCACTCAATCATAAAAAAATTATTGGACAATTCATTGAGCAAATTTGTTATAATTGTTGATCTATTGTCCTAATATACTCATATAGAGCTCAACACGTCACATGTGGCAATTAAATCCATGTGAAGATGATAATAATCATTCCATCCAATCATCCAAGCTAAAATCAATTGACTTCATTTTTATTACTTATCTAAACGTTATTTTAAAAACAAATTAATAATTCAATAAATCAAAATAATATAAACAAATAAAATAATACTAAACAATCCAATAAACCCATTTAATTCATCCAATTTATTTAATTCAAAAATATTTTTAACATTTTTTTTAGAATATTTTATACATCATTTCAATTTTGTTATTAAAAATAATTTGTAAAATCAAATCTCTTATAAGCAAGACTGGAGTAACATATACCTTTCGTTATACATGAATTAATAATGACTAAATGGAAAAGGATGAATTACAATGCATGGCCATTCATCCTTTTCCATTTAGCCATTCTAAATTCCTGCATAACAATAGGTATATGCACTATGTAGCCTTTGTTTATGTTGTATTGACTCTCATATTTGGTAGTAGCTACGATGTGAGTTAATGGTCCGTGAATGTTTATTTTTTAAAGCTTTGGAATTGGCTTGATGGAAATTGGTTTGATTTGATTTCTCTATCTTCCTTGAAGGTACATGATCTTATCATTTGATAACATACAACATAAGGCTCTTTGTTTGAGATCGAATGTTTTTTTGTTTGAAGAGGGATAGAATATAACCATGCTTTGCTGCTCCATGGTTGATTGCATTGATGCCCCCCCTATCTCTTCATTGTTATTTGTTTCGCAAGTCGTAGAATTACATCGGTATGATGGATTTTAATTATATGACGTCAGATGGTGGCTTACGACTTTATGCGTGTTTATCATATATGCTAATTTTTTTTATAACTTATTTATCATATATGCTAATTTCCTTTATAACTTTTTTTATCATATATCACAATTTCCTTTATAACTGAATAATTTGCTTTAGACAGATTTCTCTAGTTTCTTTGCCAACTTTGGTGAAATAATTTTGTCTGTTGTTGATGTCTTCACAAAAAGTATCAAAGCATTCTAAAAAAAAATGATGTCCCTCATGCTTTGACATAATTTACATTAATAATTGTTCACTAAATTTACAAAATATCAATTTAATGTGTCGATTGTTGTTTATTGATAGATGATTTATAACGCTTCCATTTTCTATGTCCACAATTGTTTTAGGATTTAGTATTATCATGGTGGGTGAGAAAGAGGACCATTGTCATTTGGTTCTCCTATTTCCTATCCTGGGTTTACTTTCCCTTGCACAGTCCCATGGAAGTTATAACCCACGTTTCTCTTTCCCATCATTCGGCAACAACAACAACAACAAAAATCGGTTGATATACATGGGAGATGTTGGGTTTCCCATATGGATTTTCTAGATAAATCTCATGTGATTTATGTGTGCATGTTGCTATGTTCCTGTTATTTTTATCTCTATCACATTTTATTTCCTAACAACAAATACAAAGTGATAAAGGATGAGATTTTGTATAGAAGGGTGCAATGAATGCTATCTAGTGAACATTGATGTGTAAAGTTAGCATTGAATGTACTATTGAGATTAAACACTAAAAATATGTTGGGGATATACTAGAACTATGGGAAATGGAAAATAACGAGCATTAACTTATGGAAGAATCTACATTGCATTGAATGTGGGTAGTAAACTCATTATTGACATCGAAGATTGAATATTGTTGAAATACAATGAAGGTTAGTAAGTATGGCCAAGTGATTTTCCATGGATTATATCAAGTTAGCAAATCCACTCTAACTTAAATATTTTAGAATTTTGGAAATCTTAAAATTGTTTATTAATTGATAGTAGATTCAATGGAAAATAAGTTAACTTTAATCATTTTCAAATTATCTAACATTTTTAAAAATGTAAACAATATAAAATTTAAAATTTGAAAATAAGGTAATTACATAGTAAATAGATTATGTTATTTAATGATTTTTTTTATAAATATTGTAAGATTTTTAATAGAATTTTGGATTTATAAATTTAGATTAGCAATAAGATGTTACTCCAAAAAAAAATATTGAAATTTATTTAACTTGTCTTCTAATTACCATATTCATAAATGTCCATAGAATTAATAAAAAATATTAAAACTAATGTGGAGAAATAGGTATGTTCATTCAAAACCATAATTGTAACATGAACCATTAACTATAATAATTAAACCTTCCTACATTTCATTCTTTGGGAAGGAGGTTGCCAACATCGGGCAACAATGTACAAGATATAAATTATTGTTACAATCCTCTTCAAATTCTAATAATTGAAATTATTCTTCATACCTTTAATTATCACATTAAAGGTACCATATTTGTCAATAAAGTTGAATACCTATATAAAGGAAATTAAGCTTTCTTTTGAACATACTATTTTCTTAGGAGATATTTACTCTAAATTTAGAAGAAAATTGTTAGATTTACAGATTTGAGTGATTGTTTTTGTATAATCCAAGTGCCTAGAGGTTTTTCAACACGCTGAATCCAAATATACATTCAAAACTGGATTTTAAATAACAAAAAATTATGATTTCGTATAGATTTATGTCCCCTGATTTCTAGATTTTTTTTTTTAGAATAACTAAACAAAGCCTTAATTTTTTTTTTTTTTTTTTTAAGCTAATGTTAAACTTTAAACTTATATTCCACTTTGAATTAAGCTTTGAATTAAGCTTAGGTCAATAACTAAACTAATATGCGAGCGAAGACACTACATCCATAAAATCTGTTTCTAATACTTGACAATGACAGAGACCAGGCTTTGTTGACATATATTGTTGCAAAAAAGTCTCTTTGATATAATGTCGTCGTAATTATTTAAGCAAAAATATGTAGTTATGAAAAAAATGTAGGATCCCTGACACGGATGAACAAAGGGATTTATGACCGTTTGGAGGCGCGGTTTCAGTCAAATCATGGTACAACTTTGACAGGGATGACTTGAGTGAAAGGGACATATGACCGTTTGGAGGTTGCAGTTAAATTAAATCATGGTACAACTTCTGGGAGAGTCGGATTTTCTGGTGATGAGGTGATCCAGATGTGCCAGAATGCAGGGTGAAAAAGAAGAGATGAAAACATAATTGGCATTCACTTTATTTTTGGTTTTTTAGATGTTAGTATGGCTATGCTCTCTGTGTCAATTTTTACCGTTTGGGAGCGTGGATGCAATGAAATCGCAGTACAATATTTTTGGGCTCAGATTTGATCATGATTACTACGAGATTTGATTATTATTATCAT
>JASDQU010686617.1:90766-101535 GCA_032191745.1 Picea mariana
CAGTTTTGAATGTAAAAATGGATTCAGCATTCTGAAAAACTCCGAGACATTTGGATTATATAAAAATAATCACTCAATTTAGCGTGACACGGGGTCGATCCCGTCCGGGTGAGAATTGAACATGAGACTTCATTTACAAATGGCACTTGCCAATCCGTCTACACCAGTGCGGGCGAAAATTTCCTTTATATAGTTATTCAACTTTATTGACAAATATGTTAAAGTATGAAGAACAATTTCAATTATTAAAATTTGAAGAGGTTTATAACAATAATTTATATCTTGTACATTATTGCCGGATGTTGGCAACCTCCTTCTCAAAGAATGAAATGTAGGAAGGTTTCATTATTATAGTTAATGGTTCATGCTACAATTATGGTTTTGAATGAACATACCTATTTCCCTACATTAGTTTTAATATTTTTTATTAATTTTATGGACATTTATGAATATGGTAATTAGAAGACAAGCTAAATAAATTTTAATATTTTTGGGGGGGAGTAACATCTTATTGCTAATCTAAATTTATAAATCCAAAATTCTATTAAAAATCTTACAATATTTATAAAAAAAATCATTAAATAACATAATCTATTTACTATGTAATTACCTTATTTTCAAATTTTTTATTGTTTACATTTTTTAAAATGTTAGATAATTTGAAAATGATCAAAGTTAACTTAGATAATTTGAAAATGATCAAAGTTAACTTATCAATTAATAAACAATTTTAAGATTTCCAAAATTCTAAAATATTTAAGTTAGAGTGGATTTGCTAACTTGATATAGTCCATGAAAAATCACTTGGCCATACTTACTAACCTTCATTGTATTTCAACAATATTCAATCTTCAATGTCAATAATGAGTTTACTACCCACATTCAATGCAATGTAGATTCTTCCATAAGTTAATGCTCGTTATTTTCCATTTCCCGTAGTTCTAGTATATCCCCAACATATTTTTAGTGTTTAATCTCAATAGTACATTCAATGCCAACTTTACACATCAATGTTCACTAGATAGCATTCATTGCCCCCTTCTATACAAAATCTCATCCTTTATCACTTTGTATTTGTTGTTAGGAAATAAAATGTGATAGAGATAAAAATTACAAGAACATAGCAACATGCACACATAAATCACACGAGATTTATCTAGAAAATCCATATGGGAAAACCAACATCTCCCATGTATATCAACTGATTTTTGTTGTTGTTGTTGTTGCCGAATGATGGGAAAGAGAAACGTGGGTTATAACTTCCATGGGATTGTGCAAGGGAGAGTAAACCCAGGATAGGAAATAGGAGAACCAAATGACAATGGTCCTCTTTCTCACCCACCATGATAATACTAAATCCTAAAACAATTGTTGACATAGAAAATGGAAGCGTTATAAATCATCTATCAATAAACAACAATCGACACATTAAATTGATATTGTGTAAATTTAGTGAACAATTATTAATGTAAATTATGTCAAAGCATGAGGGACATCATTTTTTTTAGAATGCTTTGATATTTTTTGTGAAGACATCGACAACAGATGAAATTATTTCACCAAAGTTGGCAAAGAAACTAGAGAAATCTGTCTAAAGCAAATTATTCAGTTATAAAGGAAATTGTCATATATGATAAAAAAGTTATAAAGGAAATTAGCATATATGATAAATAAGTTATAAAGAAAATTAACATATATGATAAACACACATAAAGTCGTAAGCCACCATCTGACGTCATATAATTAAAATCCATCATACCGATGTAATTCTACGACTTGCGAAACAGATAACAATGAAGAGATAGGGGGGCATCAATGCAATCAACCAGGGAGCAGCAAAGCATGGTTATATTATATCCCTCTTCAAACAAAAAAACATTCAATCTCAAACAAAGAGCCTTATGTTGTATGTTATCAAATGATAAGATCATGTACCTTCAAGGAAGGTAGAGAAATCAACTCAAACCAATTTCCATCCAACCAATTCCAAAGCTTTAAAAAATAAACATTCACAGACCATTAACTCACATCGTAGCTACTACCAAATATGAGAGTCAATACAACATAACCAAAGGCTACATAGTGCATATACCTATTGTTATGTAGGAATTGAGAATGGATAAATGGAAAAAAGATGAATGACAATGCATTGTAATTCATCCTTTTCCATTTAGTCATTATTAATTCATGTATAACGAAAGGTATATGTTACTCCAGTCTTGCTTATAAGAGATTTGATTTTACAAATGATTTTTAATAACAAAATTGAAATGATGCATAAAATATTTAAAAAAAATGTTAAAATTATTTTTGAATTAAATAAATTGGATGAATTAAATGGGTTTATTGAATTGTTTAGTATTATTTTATTTGTTTATATTGTTTTGATTTATTGAATTATTAATTTGTTTTAAAAATAACGTTTAGATAAGTAATAAAAATGAAGTCAATTGATTTTAGCTTGGATGATTGGATGGAATGATTATTATCATTTTCACATGGATTTAATTACCACATGTAACATGTTGAGCTATGAGTATATTAGGACAATAGATCAACAATTATAACAAATTTGCTCAATGAATTGTCTAATAATTTTTTTCTCATTGAGTGGTGGAAGAAAGGATGTAATGAAAAGCAAGAAACAATTATGAGTATTTTTCATGACATGTTAGATGCCACATAAAATTGAAAAAACAAGAAACTTCCAAAAATAATTAAAAGTACATGCATGACAAATTTTAATGAAGTGTAAAATAATAAGATGTAGAATAATTTTTATTTATGTAAATTTTATTTACTTACTTAAAAATAACATTTTAATAGGAGTGGAGTTTTTTTAATTTTAATAGAATATAATGTATAACATCACTATAAACACCCATTCATATTATTTACCTTAAAAAAATTAGTAAATGAAAGTTGGTATTAGTGTAACATTATTTTTCTTAAAAAAATATTTTATAAAGTTTCTACAAATAAAAATATTTTATAGAGCTCTTTTTCTTTTTCTACTAGTTAAGTCCATGAGAAATTAAATAGAAAAAATAATTAGTAAAAACTAATATTTTATAGAACTCTTTTTCTATTATAATTTTTTGAGAAATAGTTAAATTCATAAAAAGTTATACTAAAAATAATTAGTAAAATCTATTTAACAACCTCCTTCAATTTTATCAGAAGTTATTGTACTTCAGTTTTATCAAAAGTTATTGTAATACACCATTAGGACTAAAAGCAATTTTCACTCCTAGCCATAAGTTATAACATAAATAATTAATAAAATCTATTTAACAACCTACTTTAATTTCATTAAAGGTTACTGTGATTTTCAATTAAGACTAAGCCAAATACATATATAACTGACCGTAGAAAATACAATATATAAAGAACAGGCACGCTACGCGTTACTGGTCGAACTAAAACGAGGCCGGGAGAACCCTAGAGCTTCTGGTCCAAATCGGGGCTTGACGAAATAACCTTAGAGCAATTAAGACTAAGCCATTAGGTTCATTAGGACAAACCTAATTTTTAACCAATGACATTGGCTACAAGGATTGTCGTATATTCACATTTAACAATTATTCAAGGGGTTTCCTCCAAAGGCTCATCACGCGCTTGAATAATTAAGAGTTGTGTTAAAAAATTATGGATTTAATGTTGCTTCCACTTCTACCACCCTTTTTCCTTAAGATGATACATTCTCATGCATTTTCTCTTTTTTAGAATATGATATATTTTTATTGTTTTCTCTATTCCTAGACTCTTAATATCTAGTATAGTATTATTATTCTCTAGAATCTTCTTTACATGGCCTTGTGCATTTTTTTATTTTTTTATTCTTAGACTTTTAATATCTAGTATAGTATTATTATTTTCTAGAATATTTTTTCTTTTGACTTTAACATTCTTAATATAGAGTTTCCTAGGTTGACAATCAAACTTGGCATGATGTAAATAAAAAAAATCTCTTCAAAAGTATGAATACTAAATTAACAATCATCCTTCTCAATCAACATATCATTTTTCATATGCACATTAGCTCAAGAAGGAAATACATCTTTTTGGTCATCTACTTTCATGTCATTTTCCATATGTGCATTAGCCCAAGAAAGAAATGCCACAAAACCACCCCTACCACTCATTCATAATCCTCCTCTCTACTTCAAAGGAGGCAAACCCTCAATAATTGGATTTTTCACTCCCTTTCTCTGGATTTCCTTCTTATTGTTTATTGTATTCGAGTTAATAAATTATGTAGATCATAATAAGATACATCCAAGCCCTTTAGTGAACCTCACTTCTTTGACCTCCATGTAGGTGTCTTCATTATCACCTCCTCCCTTATTTATATTGTTAGGCTAGGAAAAATATTTTCTAGTCTTAATTGTGACCATGTGATCATTGAAAATCCCTCAAGGATTGTAACCTTGTATAGCATCAATTTCATTTAGCTCAAGTGCTTGAAGACCCTGTGTCATTTTATCCAAATGAATCATGCTTCGTATGGTAACTCCCATAGACTTAAAAGGAGTAGGAATGAACTCTTTCCTCTTTCTTCCATTGGATAAAACAAACCACATGCTATTTTTGGAAAAAAATTGCTAGGAATATTTAACCTATCACAAGTAAACCTCGACAACAAGTAATAATTTCCCTTTAAGACAAACAAGCAAATATAGGTGAATTGTTATTCATGGAAGTATTTTGCCTTTCCCATAAGGAGGGTTCAAGATTCTAAAATTATTATATCAATCTTAGTACTAATAGCCATCTACTTAAACCTTCCCACAAAATCATCTTAAAAAACCACTAAAGGGTCAAAACACTTAGAAAACCACTAAACCAGTTCCTAGAAATCGAATTCTTCAGGTACACACCCTACCTTCACCAACTTGAATTTCCAAACCTTACTTTCCTTTTTCTTCCCTTCCTTAGCATACCACTTATATGCCACAATCTAGTGGAAGTATGTATCCCCTTATGCCAAAGAGTTGACAATGTCTCCAATATGGCTTGAGGTTTTTTTAAGAGTCATCTTGCTTGTGTCTCCTTTTCGCCATGAAAATAATTGAATAGTGTATTGACTATCGGTGGATATATTCTCAATGGCCTTTAATTACACCTAAAGTACCATCATGGAAATCATAATGGAAATCTTTCCTGAATGATGCTAAATTGAATATAAAAAGCTATAAATACATGAGGTTCATTACAGGACAATAGAGGCTTAAATGCATGAATAGTTGTGAACTAATGGCAAGTTCATAGTCAAAGATAATGGTGACATGGAGGTGTGGAATACCAGAGCATAGGATGAAGGTATGAGATTTCCACACACTACATGGAAAGGAAATGTTCGGGTGTTGCAAGGTGGGAAGGTAAGATGGTGACAATTAAATATAGAAAATGGTAGAATGATAGAGTTTGACACGATGTAAAGGTAGAATGATAGAGTGGTAACATAGTGGAAGGTGGAGTGGATATGTGGAAAAAAAGGATGAAGGTAATAACATAGTATAAAGGTGGGATGGTTAAAATATGAGTATGATGATCCCATAAACCAATTAAATGCAATATTGAATCTTCTTTTACTAATATATTGGCACCATGATATGAGGAGGGCGTCTTACCTCCATATATTAATTAAAAGGTCTCTTAATTTGAATACAATTATGGTTTTCCTACTAGAATAACCTATGTCCTTCATAGAACACTCACGCAAACTTTAATAGTACCTTCAACACATTTCCTCACCACATCATGGACCAGCCAATATCCTTTTTTCCTTCCTTGTAAATCACAAAAGTCATAAAAATAGATATGATGCATCGGTCTTTTATAAACCCCATTAAATTATAATCAATTAAATGATGGATTTCCTATTCTAAAAGAAAGGTTATACCTAAGCATACTGCCAACCTTGAAAAGTCATGGATTTCCTAACAAATCACATCGTACATTGCAAAGTACCTTTCACATATATGTAATGAAATATCATACATCTGAATTACATTACATAGGAGAAACAACTCTTATATCAATGGCTTAAAATAAATGCCCATGTCTCTAACTTGATGCTTTCCTATCAAAATAAGAGACAACATCAAACGTTTTTTTTGCATATCCATCTAAGGAGGGATGTTATAAATTTTTAGGAGAATGAGTCAAATTGTATATTTTATAAACTCGAAAGATAATGTACCCACTCCATCCATCACTAATCCAATACTTATACTTCATCGTTCACATATAAACCTCTTAGGCCACATATTCTCTATGTTCTCCATTTCCTTAGAATATTCAGGAATATGCAATACGTCATTCCCACTCCTATTTTTGGCATTCCAATACATATATTTAGCTAAATATTTACAATGAAACATGTGGACTACAATCTTGGAATTATGGATATTTACAATGAAACATGTGGACTACAATCTTGGAATTATGGGTAAGTGACGTAATACATTTTGTGATATTTTTTTCCCTTTTACATTAGAGAGGGAGGCACTTGTTTTGCATTTTGGACACACATAACTATATTTATGTCATCCTTTGTATAAGATACAATATTTTTATAATTTGTAGTTAATATCCAAATCAAACAACACTTTTCTAGCATCTTTACATGTATCAAAAAGTACATTGTCCAATGGAAACAATTTATCCTACAACAAACTGATCCAAAATAACTAGCGATTAACAAGTCTATAAGATTAAATAACTTTTAATGCACACTATATTATAGTACACATCACCTTTTATACCTTAACAAAAATGTAAAGTTGTTTTCTAACCATGCATATGTTTCTTTCAAATTATAATTCATTAAAACAATACTAAGTTATTCAACTTAGGGCACTTGTCTTTACTAGCCATTATAAAAAGGGGTGTTTTTTTAGCTCATGTTAAATTCATAGGTTCTCTAGCATGGTTTCCAATGCATGTATTCATATATTCTTCATGTTTTTCAACTACATTTAAATGTATTCCCTCTCAAAATTATCTTGTAACATTTGGTTGGAAAATTGTGCATCACATACAATTTCATTTCCACTCTTCATATTCACATAGTGTGCCCCAAGTCTATCATTTATATTAATACCAATTGAACTCTCACTAACAAACATAATATTATTTAATTTAGAAATTTAATATTATAGAAAAGAGACATTCAAAAACTCATTATATTTTTCCTCATGAAAAATGTTCATATATACCCTTTTTTCTCTCTATGAATTAATGGTGTGATGAAATGAAAAAAATATATAGTAAAATGTTTCTCATCCCCTATATCATCCTTAAAAATACAAAATAATTATACTATCATCATTTATATCATCATCATTGTAAAAATGGACACCATATGAACAATCATACATTGTAGTTATAATTCCCAATACAATAAATAAAAATAAATTCAATGCAATAATTAAACTTAAAAAAGAGCCATGACAATATGAAGAGTTTAAAAAATAAACATTTTAAAAGAGGTGTGGGAATCTTTCAATACTCCATCATTATAAATTGTTAATACAAACTCTTAAATTTGAAAAGTTATACAATATTATTTTGTTATATTCTTCTTCTATCTAAGGGAAGATGAACTAATTTCTTTTGATTTCAAATGGGTATATGTTTAGAATAATTATAATCCACTAAAAACATATCTTTGAAAAACAAATTATGAATTACAGCTACATAAACATATAATTTCGAACTTTTCTTAATCATTAATTGCTTAAATACAATTTTCATTTTACATTGATTTTTTAATATAATAATAAATATTGCATATATGCCAGGAAAACCATTCACTTATACATAATCTCTTACGTTTAATAATGAATTCAAAATCATATTCTACGTAGTCATAGAACATTTAAATGATGTCAATATTCCATATCATATTCTACTTAAACATAGGACATTTGAATGACGTCAATATTCCATAATCATTTATAGATAATGAAATCCACAAAACAATATTAATTTAACCTCTTCTTAGTTAGAAACACATTTAGCATAATATACAAATTTATTATACATTTTTTAATATGGTTATTGTATACTGATATATTTGAAAAATATAAGCAATTTTGCAAGTCCTTGACGTAGGACATGTGCCTCTTGCAATTCCTTAAATGTAGGAAATGTGCGTCTTTCTTTAGAACCCTCTTTAATGTTAATGTGCCATTCATATCAACAATATAATGTTTGGAAAAAAACTAATTATAATTAGATAAAAAATGTTCCAGACAAACAGTATTACATTTTTTTCAACAATAGAAGAGTCGTCATATAATATAATATACTAAACTATGTGTAATTTATTTCAACAATATAAAATATATAAAATATAATGTCTAGAAAAAAAACTAATTAATATAAAATTGTTTTATATAAAAATTATTACATTTAATTAAATTAAATGATAAAAGAATTTTTATTTAATATAGTAAATTAATTGAATATTTTTTTATTCAAAATGAATTATTATATAATTTTTCATCTATTTTGGTATGTTCTGGTTGAAAAAATTGAAGTTAATTCATATGAATAAGCTATGTTTCTTATAAATTAACTTTTCTTGATGAACAAAAAAAACTAACCCTAATCCTAAACCTATATGATTATTAGAAAAAATATTGGGTTGCTACTAAAGGAAGGGGTTTCATTTTTATATGCCACAATGTATATGGAAAATCCATAGTGATTTATCCTTCGTTTGTATTTTCATTCTATATCCGAGAACAAAAGAGAAAGGAATAATCCTCAGCTTTTAGCTAGGTTTTTCCATATTGGGTTTTCCAAGGTGTAACTTGTGTTCATTATGTAAATGGCATGGTATTTTTTTTATCTTTATTTTATTTTCAGTCTCAAGTTATTTCAATATTTTGTGCACTAATATAGTACCATTAAATATAAATATTAAGAAAAGTGTTGCATAACAAAGAGTTTGCAAAATTTTGTAACATCTATGGAATTGTTCTAATGAAATATCCATGGTAGCAGATTATTTTTTCTATTTGTTTTTAGTATATTTGAACTTTGTTTTTCTCTCTTTATAGATCCTTATAGAATATTCATACATAAATAATCTCAACCTCTTATTGTTAGAAAATGGATATAATTAAATATAAAAATATCACATAAAATACTACTATACTTACTTCCATAATACAACCATTGAATGTGTTACTCACATTCCTCATAGTTGAATATAAACCTTCATCCAATATAATTAACCATAAGAGATTTGTTTAGTGAATCTATGACATAGCACTTGCCTTCATAGGATAGTAAAGAATACTCATAATCTTACTAGATCCTAAATAAAAAAAAATTAATCTCTTCTCCCAAGATACTCTTCCAATTAAAATCCTCATATAAATAAATATAATAAATATATATACTTTTTTAAATACCTTTTTAAAGTTCTATCCCTATAAAAATATGAAATAAATCTTATAAACCCAATATAAGGTTTCAACAAATTGATGTAAAACATTTATTTTCCTCCTTATTTTAATTTAGATAGGTAATTATAACATCACCTCTCAACCCCTACCTAATTCAATCCCATACACCTTGATCTATATACTAAGAAATATATTGTTATTAAACCTTAACATAAACTTACATAGAATAATATTTTCAAATAAATAAATCCCACATGTTGTTAACTGATTGAATTTTTTTTCCAATCCAAAATATAATATATTTTCTTAACATTTAATTTCATTTCATTTATATTCATTTAAGTGACTAATTTTTTTAACTGATTGAATTTTTTTCCAATCCAAAAAATAATATATTTTCTTAACATTTAATTTCATTTATATTCTATTTTTTTTTAAATAATATTTTTTCTTAACATTTAATTTAATTTAATTTATATTTATTTAAGTGACTAATAGTTTTTTTTTGATAGAAACAGTTAATGTTTTATATTAAAAAACAATGGGGAAACCACTGCATTCGTTACATCTGAAAATTTCCTGGTAAATCAGAGGGACAAACCTAACTGAATTAAAAAAGAAAGAAACTTGGAAAACCATACTATTTCAGTGACCTAGTTCGACTACGGGTCATTACATCCTTTCTGACTTGAAAGTTTTTTTTTTTCTTTTTGACACGGNTTGATGAGATTGGATTTCCTTTGGTCGTAGAGGGCTTTCTTCATCAGTTAAGTCGGGGCCTTCTTCATCTGCTAAGTCGGCCCAGCTTGAGATCTGGTGTTTGGGCTGAGATATGCCTGGCATTATGGTTGGATCAGTTTCTGCCTGGGCCTTCCCCTCGGGCTTTTTAGGGGAAGGAGGCTCTTGCTCCTGAACAGAGGTGACTTGTTCCGTTTTTTGTGGTACATTATTTGTATCTTACTCGCTTGAGGTATCATTAGTCGGTTCTATGCTTTGATGCTCAGGAAGAGCTCCTACCCACCATGTGGGTTTGCGTTGATTCTTTGGGTTTCTGTTTTTCTCGGGGAGTTTTTGACAGTTGCTGGCTAAGTGCCATGTTTCAAAACAGCTTCTGCACCTAAAATAAAGATTCTCATAGTCGAGCTTCTGCGTCCAAGAATAATTAGTCCCTTGAAGAGTGATTCGCGCTGGGAATCATTTACTGAAATCCATCTCTACATAGATCCGTGCATAAGTAGTGAAACCACATTTAGTTTCTGGACTGCTACTACGAAACTTGCCAAGATCATTTCCAATATGGCTAAGAGAAGAATCGCCCCAAAAATGAATAGGCAGGCTAGGGAG
>JASDQU010686618.1:22793-47512 GCA_032191745.1 Picea mariana
TAATTAATTGGTTAAATTGATAAATTTATTAGGGATGTTATTAACGAGCAACAACCACTTTATAAAAGTAGTTGATATAAGCCGATGGGTGCCAATTTTCCCTTTTTCCAAACTAATGGCGTCGATCAGCTTATATCAACCACTTTTGACAAAAAAAAAAGTGTATTGTCAAAAATGTGGCACTGTGCACTAGTTGTGGTAGAGATGATATTTTTTAAAAGAATAAAGAATTCCTCTTGTTTGGATATAGAACCTAGCCAAAATATGACAAATGTTGGTTGTCCATAACCCTCGTTGAGAAAAATACAACAATGATTAGATGTAGTATGTATAATCCACAAAACATGAATATACACATGAAAAGTAAAATATTGAATGAAATATTGATAATAAACTTCCCTAATAATAACGAATTAAGTTTTTAAAAAAACGCAATTTAAAAATGTCATTATATAATAGACCAATAATCAACAAAATCATCTTTTATTGAGATGACAATGTCCTTTGATGAGAGAAAATGCACTTGTTGTGAAGAGAAGAGAAAAAGAAAAAAAACCTAACATTATGATGACATAAGGAAAGAAAGTATCCATATAAATTTAACATTATAAAATATATCTATATAAAATCTACTCTAACAACAAATTAGTATATTGTATTAATATCTATATTGAAAACATTTCTATCATAAAAAATTTATGATATATCAACATTAAACATCTATAATAAATATATACTTTATAAAAGTACATAATAAATATATAACATATAATATCAAAGCACGTCTCGACCGTAGCACGCCTGTCCATATATGTCTCGACTCTGCTCAATTAGTGTTGGTTGCCCAACAGATAATTTAACACTAAGATAATATGGAGTTAAGTTGCAGTGCTATGCGGTGGATTCTATTTGACTCTCCATAGAACAAAATAATGGAGGAAAAATTATTTAGTTAGTTATATATTTATTTATTTAAATAAAAATATGTTTAAACATCTAATCTATAACTTTTGTAAATATTTGAAAATGTTGATTTCACAATGCAAGTACAAGAACACTCGAAATTAAGCTCCAATTGAATAAATGTCGAAGAGAAGTAACTTAGGAAGCCCGTGAGAAATTTTGTTGGGTTGTGGTTTCTGCAAATGAAAAGATGTATCGATCCCTTCAATGGTATCAGTGATGTGAATAAGATGTTAACTCCAAGACCTCGAAGAGCCAAGCATGGAGATTTGTTATAATTCCATGTGAAAAAGTTGTGAACTCCAAGTCCTCGAAGAACCAAGCATGGAGATTAGCACCACGTGTAACGCCCCTCCTCTCTATGAGGAGGACCATCAACTCCAATTGACCACGAAACCTTCCCAGTAATAATGTCTCTAAAGTGGCGGCAGCAAACAAGGATGCACAGTCTAAGATTGCAGAAGTCTCAACGCACAAAATTACTACGCTTTTTTAAAGATTACTACGCTTAGGAGTAAGGATGTACAGTCTAAGATTGCAGAAGTCTCAACGCACAAAATTGTGAAAAGGAAAGTTGTGTGATATTTGTTCATATGTGAGATATATTATAACATAAATTGCAATCCGAAAAGGGAATTAGTGGCTTTCTTATGGCTTCAACCTATTGAACTGTTCCAATACCCTAATTTTCCATCGAAACTCCAAGTATTCTATAATGGATTAATAGAAGCAAAGGGAGTAAGGGATATAGGTTCCTAAGTGTAGATGTAGTGCTCCTGGTTGTGAAAGGGTCGAACGCATTTCAAAAGGGGCAGGATCTATTATTTAAATATGCATTAAAATTAAAAGCACATCGCACATCAATTTCAGAGAAAATACATATCAACCTATCTCAATCTATCTCAATCTGTTTGCAGTTTTTGCCAGCGACCTCTTTTCTCCTTTACTGATGCAGAATAGTTGTCATAGAAATCAACTTATTTGAATGCATATAAATCTGAACATAGAATAAAAAGGCATTAGTTATTTGAATGCATATAAATCTGAACATTGAATAAAGTGGCGCAGCTGGAATTAGCTAGTAAATATAAATGCAGTAAGCATATCAATTTCATAGAAAACATATATTAATATATCTCAATGTGTTTGCAGCAAAAATTCCTGATCAACCTCATGTGTCTTTTCTTGATTCACAATAGTTGTGTTAGCAATGAACAATTGTCTCCTCTCTCGATATGTAATAACATGTACAAAATGAAACTGTCACCTATATGTGTTCCCACTTCCTTTCTTGTCACGTCATGGAAATCTCCAAAGAATTAAATTGAACGTTACTACAGGTAAACACAATAGATCGGCTAATCCACTTTTCTCTTTGGCTCTTGTGGCATAGTGAAAGGGCGGATACATCTCGTAGCATAGTGAAAGGGTAAATACATGGCAGATACAGTAAATGTTTTGTAGACATGGAGTAAATGTTTTGTAGACATGGCGTATGAAACCGTCCATAGATAAAAATAAAAAAATAAAAATTAAGGTTATCCACTCCTCTCCTTGTTCTCCTCTCGTATTGTGTCGGTTATGAAACGTGTGGATACATAAATGTATCCTGATAACAACACATGGGCTTAAAAAATGTATGAAACCGTAGAATTTATGAAGTTCTCCTTGTTCTCCTCTCGTATTGTGTCGGTTATGAAACGTGTGGATACATAAATGTATCCTGGTAACAACACATGGGCTTAAAAAATGTATGAAACCGTAGAATTTATGAAGTTGTCTATTGGTAAAACACATATGGCAGATACATAAATGTAAATCTGAAATGGTTGCTCTCCAAAAGGTGGATACATAAATGTTTTCTGAAATGGCTCATTGGTAAAACTAAAATGGCTGCTCTCCACTTCTCTCTATGCGCCATGCTAAAGTTTGATATAATTACACACGATATCATCACTGTAAAATGTATAAAAATAATGTAAATGTAATTCCACATGGGAGATACATAAATGTAAATCTGAAATGGTTGCTCTCCAAAAGGTGGATACATAAATGTTTCCTGAAACTGCTTATTAGTAAAACTGAAATGGTTGCTCTCCACTTCTCTCTAAGTGCCATGCTAAAATTTGATATAATTACACACAACATCATCACTGTAAAATGTAAAAAAGTAATGTAAATGTAAATGTTAAAACTAAAGTAATCTCATAAGTTGACCTAGTAAATTCTTAATCATGTTTTGTAAAACTGAAAAAGTAGACATGATAAATGGATGAATTGATAAATGCAAGAGAGTTAAGTAGACAAATCTCATTCATCCATTTGAATGTAAGACAAAACATATGCTAGCATCTTGAATTCCTCACCATGAGATTAAATTTTGTAATTAAAAGAATGATTAATCAAACAATTCCAATAAAGGGATACCTATCGACGTAATTATAAAGATATTAGTTATAAAAATAGAAAAACACTCTTTGGAATATTCTAAAATTTATTTAAATCCCTTTAAAATGTCTTCTCATTAATCTCTAGATAGAATTTATTTAAATATATTTAACTGCATCTAGACAGAGGACATTTTAGGGTGTCGTCTTCATTGATTTCGGGGGCGATAAAGATGCGTCACATCACTACGTCTCAGTAGTTAAAAGTAAATTTCACGGCTATCAAGTAAATGTTTTTTTGGCATTGGCTACACGTTTTAACTTTTGGTTTTTTTTGGTTGGAAATAGGTGATGTAAATTTGGACAAAATTACTATCTTTTGTTGTTTAAATTGCATTTTTGAATGTATAAATAGATTCATCTCATTGAAAAACCCCTAGGCACTTTGATTATGCAAATTTAGCCACTCAAATCTGCAGATCCAACCATTCCTCACCAGATTTCTGATAAAATCAAAAGGAAAAAGTAGTAGAAAAACAACCAAAAGGTAGAACCTTTAGACTAAGATAAATTTTTTATTGAAGGAGTCAGATTTGAACCTGTGTCTGGGTTAGGTAATAATCTAAGTGAGTATTTGATTCTTGTATATTTTCAAAAAGTGATAAAAATTTGATAAAGGATTGGTTATATTTTCTCATGTTTTTAACCATTAGACTCAATGTATTTTTTTACTATCTCATTTTGAAAATTATTTAAATATTAATAACCTCTTGATTTTAAAATTGTTTGTATATGGTGATTAAATAAGATAAAAACAGATAAATACCCATTAAATTTGGAGTAGACTAACTCGCAAACAAACCCGCTTTTCAGGGAAACAAATGGGCCTGAATTTGGCCAAATTTTGAGAAGTAGTCTAGTTTGGCATGGATCAAAGTTTCATGCATTTCATAACCTTACCCTAATGGGGTTTCCACATTTTAAACCAACCCAGATACTCACAAAATCAATCCTAGTTATGGATTGACTGGAAATTTTCTCATGGGGTAGCCTGAGTTTGGCATGGATGCAAGTTTCATGCATTTCAAAACCTTACCCCAGGGGTTTTGCCCCATTTTAAACCAATCCAGATGCTCAGAAAATCTATCAAACTTCTAGATCGACCGAAAATTCAAATCTGCAAGTGTTGGAAAAGTAACTTGAGAAGGAAGATTACTCCTGAGTTAGCCCACTCCATGTGGAAATTTCACCTTTTACAAGATACCTTAGATGCTCTTAGATGCAGATGTCCTTGTCCTCCTCTTATTTTGGGTGACAATATGGTCACCTTTCTACAAAGGGATTTCAAAGAGTCAGCTAGTGGTTTTGGAGAAGGAAAGAATGTGAGACGTTATGATTCCCTAGGCCCATTGATACATAATGTTTCCATAAACATCAAGTGTAATAAACAGACTAGGTTTAAATATGATATTGTGTACCATAAACATCAAGTGTGATAAACACACTAGATTAGATTTAAGTATGATATTTCGAAATTCAATTAGGTAACCTAACTAAAACCCATTCATGTAATCATAACTTTTTTTTTTAATATCTTTACACATAGATGAAAGTTTACTTTCCAAATATCTTAAATTTGAAATTTAAAAATTATATATATAAAATAATAAAATTTTCACATAGCTTCTACCAACTCTCGACACTACTCAACCGTTAGTTTATATTTAAACGGCTATAATTATAATAATTTTTATTATTATAAAAAAAAAAAATTAACAATAATGTTTCTTGAATGTTTTATGAACATATCTTTCCAATATTTATGGGAGAACATAACCACACTCTAAAGAACATAACAACGCTCTAAATTCAATGTTAGGTTACGTTATATTTAAACCGTTATAATTATAATAATTTTTATTATTAATGAAGAAAAAAATTAACAATAATGTTCCTTGAATGTTTTATGAACATATATTTCCAACATTTATGGGAGAACATAACCATGCTCTAAATTTTTACTTCCTTTGCATTTAGTAATGAGAAAAAATTGAGAGCAATTATATGAACAAATGTGAATGGCATTAATGTTTCATAGTAATTATATGAACAAATGTGAATGGCATCAATGTTTTCTCAATAGACTTCATATAAATGTTGTAGGGATTGATGATCATTTGTTTTAAAAAGGGTGGAATCACATATTTATAAAATCACTATGATTGGCCTCTTACAATACCCAATAAAACAAATGCAATATTTTTCTCACTATTTCCCATTACATCACTTTTGACAAGGGTTGCTAAGAGCAGTTTCTTAAGTCATGTTATCATCCTATACCTTTGTTGTATGTGTTGTTAAAATAATTTACTCATATAGATTTTGAACTTCAAACTCTAAAACAAGTGTAAGATAGAAATGAGTGAATGTTATAGGGAAACCACCACGTATTTACACTTCCATTTATATGAATACTTTTAAAGCAACCCCATATTGAATTCAACCAACTTTTCTGCAAAACCTAATTAACCATACATGCATATGAGAAAATCAAACAATTTTCATCCCTAATACAAAGATTTGCATTGATAAATTAATATATTGAATTATAGTATGCATTTTATCCCCTTTAATTTTTGTGCATTATTCTAACACCTTTAATCTAGAAAAGAAAGGCATGAATGATAAATTATATTCAAGTGAGTCATCACATTTATCAGGTTTTATAATATCTTAACAAGTTTGGAAATTGCACTTAACTAAACTCCAAACTCCACGATATGTTAAACTTTGCAATAGCTAAAGCTCTCACATGGGTCTTCTTTATTTTGAATGGTCATTTTAATGTTTTCAAGTATCTGTACTATGTATAGGGTTTTTTTAATATCATTTGCAACTTTGATGGATTACATCCATGTAAAATTGATAAATTGATGCACAAAGATATTTAGAAGGTTGTTAATGATAAAAACAATTAATCATGTATATTGCTATATTATAATAATTTATACAAACATAAACTTTAACAAAATGTTATTAGGCATGAAGATACTAGAGCTTGAATCACATAAACATAAACCATATCAAAATGTTAGTAAGTGGCATTCACAGCAGGCCCAATGGGTTATTGTGTATGCCAATTGGAGCAGAGTAAGCTATGTATAACATCATGTGAAGTAATTGCATTTATATAAGTGAATCCTAGTGTGAACCAATGGAATAGTCTTACGAGCCTAGAAGTAGGAAGGAACCCAGGTAGTATTCCACAGGAGAGAAGATGGAAACCATGGGTGCACTGAAGATTTCAAGCAGGGGTGGGGAGAATAATAGAGAAAACATATCATAGTAGAGCTTAAAATATGATTTTAATTTTTAATGAAGACATGTTCTAAGGTTTATCCTCGATGTGGCTATCATTGATTCAGGAGATTGGTATTTTTGCTAGTGTAGAGAATGACTTTGACTACTCATCCTTCTTTGCCTCAATTTAAGTTATTTTTGCATGGTATGTTATGATTTTAGTTTACTGCATGAGTTTTTTGGGGGGGTCTTTTTACTTTTGAGAAGAGGCTCTTTATCTCAATTCCGTTTTTTTTACTTATATAATATGATTTTAGTTTTTGATGTGAATTCTTTTTTTTTTTTGGGTCTTTTTAGTCTTGAGAAGCAGTTCTCTGTTTTAAATCATATTTAAAAAAAAAAAAACTTGTATGAAAATCTTCTCATGCATTGCTGCTCAAATTGCAATGTCTCTTTCTCTACTAGCTTAGATGATCCAAATTGGATCCTCACCCAAAACAAACTCTTTGTAAACATTGTAATAAGAATTTAAATATTTTTGGCAAAGTTGAGAAAACGTTCAAAATTCTTTGGAAGTTGGAACAAACCATTGTGATAGTTGGTCTTCCAAGACAACCCATTAAAAATGAAGGTTGTGCTGAAGAAGAGAATTCAATGGAACAGAGAGGAGGAAATGAAGAAGGGAAATAACATGAATGAGAGCTCAAGGAAATAATATGCTTGATGATCAAAGCAGAAGAAGAAATTGAGTTTGTTCCGTGACAAGAAAATATTGTTGTTGAGCCATGGCCATCTCCAAATTTCCTAGCATTGAGTAATAGTACACTAAATTTGTGCATAGATCACCCTTTTGTGATCTCCTTCTTAAAAAAATCTCCAATCAGCATGATTTTCTTCCCAATTGGGTTTCCAGGGTAAAAATTTACATTGTCTATGGTGCAACTTATTTATGGTGTAACTTATTGTTGTGTGTTTGGTTCCTTCTATTAATTTGTTGTACATATTTCCCTAATGTGACACACTAGAAATCACATGAATTCTACCTTAAACATTGCCATGATTACCCTCAACGTTTGGATTAGTTTCATCTTTAATTGAGTCAATCCCAAGGAATTTGAAAGATATAATGCTAATTTCAATTGTGTTGTTTGTTGGTTAACTAATTGGCACTTAAATTCTTTATGTGATTCAATTGGTGAATTTAATTATGTTCCATACAATGTCCAATATGATTATGGCTTGTGTGCTAGGAACCATGAACCATAACCCAAGATCCCAGTCATCTCAATTTATTGTATCGATGGTATTTTGTTAATTCCTCAAGTACATCACTAATTTCCTTATATTGTGAGTTGTTGGTTACACCCACAAAGTATTTTCTCATTTAATTGATTCATTGATTGGCTTGCTAAGTCGCTAGTATGAAACATATTGTGTAAACCACATTATACAACTAATTTGATGGTTTATCTGTCATTAGTTTAAGTTATTAGCTGGGTAATCACACCTTACAATGTTCTCTTGTATTTTTCAAAAGAGAAAAAACAATATGTTGTCACCTACATCCATGTACTCTCATCAATAACAGTATGAGAATGAGCACATATTTGACTTGAATGAGGATTTTGTATGCACCTCTAGATTGTAGAGTGCATTGTTATTTGTGTTTTAACATAATTGCAGAGACAGAGTAAGAACAACTAAAATTGATTGGTTCATAGTTGGCAATGGTTTTGGCACTAAAATCCATCCAATTAATCCTTGAAACCAAATCTAGAATAGGGATAATTCATGTTATTTGGAGAATCTAAAACAGAGAAGCATGATCTTAGTAAAATGGTAATTGCACGGACTTTGAATTCTAATTTCATGCATAGATCCATGTTGACAAAATGGATAGGCCATAATCCTACTATTCATGGATCATTAGATCCATTCAAAATCAATAAAGCTATTTACAAAGTCCCAATTTATCAAGGCATAGGGACAATTCCACCTTGTGCCTCTTGTTAAGTATTCATCAGTGCCTAGCCCACTATATGGATCAACGTGCCACCTTGAAAAAATAATTAGATTGTCTCGAGTCAAGAATTATGTAGAAAAATAGTTAAGAGAAAAATAGATTGAATTCAGAATGCATAGGTAATGTTAGGAGATTTTGCATGTGTCATCTAACATATCCACTTCCCCACCCTAACAACAACCAGAGAAACCTTACTAGTTCATAAAGAGCTTCTACATAACTCAAGCCAACATGCTTAAATATATTCAATTACCATTCAAATTAATTCGGTCTTTTTATAGCTTTGCAATTACAACAATGTCTGGATGTTTTAAAGTTGGAAATGGACCAAAAAAAACAAATTATCACCTCCACTAAGATCATTCATTAGTGCCACATCTAAAATTGTCAAGTACCAACAACAATTAGTAACATATGTGTTTTGTACCCTAGTGACATCCCTATCGATCATGCACACCTAGAAGGTTTGAGTTGATGAAAATATGATAAATGGAGTTTGTTCAAAAAAGTAAACTCGAGATGTAGATATGCATTCCTTTATGCTAGACACTTCAACAACATAAATCAAATTTTTAGTTCAACTTCAATTTCCCTGGCCACATTTCTTTGCATAAGAATTTTTGTATGATAACACAATATATCCATTATTGACTTTGTGCACCAACTCTTGGTAATGCATATAGTGAATTAATATGTACATTTGGCTCTCATTAGCATCAATTCTTTTCCATTGTGCGAGTATTGGTTCCATAAGTTGATAGTTGGATCATTTCTACCACAAGTCTAAAGTAGTTTCGATATGTTTGACAATCGTTCTTCGTTTGTGTTCAAACTCCTTCATATGTGTATTTTTCTTTTCCATTGTGTTAGTGTTGGTTTCGTATAGATAGTCGGATCATTTCTAAAGCAATTTTGATATGTTTGATGATTGGCCATTTTTTTTTTTTTTTTTTTTTNGGGGTATTCCAACTCCTTCGTATGTATATTTTTTGTTTTGCAACATTCTTAGTTGGTCTATAGCTTCTAACTTATTGCTCCGAGTTCTTCAAAGTCTCTTCTACATCTTCTAACTTGTTACTCCAACTTCTTTAGAATCTCTATAATACCCAAATTATAAAAATGACTATGTAGCTCCTCAATTCAGCTCTCTATCTCTTCAACATTTCCTAATTTGTAGTCATATAGTGTTGTGATGCACATGCATTAGTATACAGCATATTTTTAAGGCCGGAGCCTAGATACACGCTCAAGCTAAAATCCCATTTCACCCTTAATTTATGTGAGGGATTCATGCACTTTTTATGCACCTTTGTATTATAGTTTATTGGCTCACACATACTTAGACTATAACTTATGGATCCAAATAGTTTAACTTGTGATTTTTAAGCTAAAGAAAATAAGTGTGAACCGTATATCATAGTTTAACTTTTACTAAATGAAATTGTACTTACAACCGTGATTTTTAAGCTAAAGAAAATAAGTGTGAACCTTATATCATATTGTATTATACCATATTGTATTATACATGCAACTGAATTTTAAGCAATAATAGTATATGTATTAACATTTTCTTTTATACATATGTGTGCAATGCATGTCATTGTGTAATATAGTAAACACAATTATTTCTTTGATCTAGTTTAGTATACTTATTTAATTAATTAGTTTATGGTCATGTTATGTGATTAGTTCAATTTTTAAACTAAGTGTATTTTAAGATTTTTTTTCCTTAATATATCTTAATTAAAATATATAGTGCTCAAAATAATAAAAAGATTCTAACATATTTAGTACTCATTCCAGTCATTGAAATTTAAAGACTAATCAATAAAAAGATCCAACTTCTTTAACACTCATTTTATTCGTTGAAACATAGAAATTAATGACTAAAAAGATTCGACATCTTTTGCACTCATTTTAGTCATTGAAACTTAAAGACTAATGAAAACCTTTAGATAATTTGTTTTCTTAGTCATGCAGATAGAGAAAAGGAGAATGGTCCTCTCCTATCAAGTGTGTCATGACATCAACGTCTCTTCACATGGAGATTCAACATGATGCGAATTCGTAAGAGGAAAAACCTTTGAACAAGTTATTGGGCATTATTCTAGGTAGTTTGAGGCATTGCTTGGAATACCTATACACCATGAATGAGCACTCTATTAATTTGTCATGAAATTAATAGTGTTATGAAATTAATGAATAAAAAGATTCAACATCTTTTGCACTCATTTTAGTCATTAAAACTTAGAGACTAATGAAAACCTTCAGACAATTTGTTTTGTTAGTCATGTAGATAGAGAAAAGGAGAATGGTCCTCTCCTATCAAGTGTGTCATGACATCAAGTTCTCTTCACATGCAAATTCAACATGACAAGAATTCTTAAGAGGAAAAACCTTTGAACAAGTTTTGAACAAGTTATTGTTGTGTTATTCTAGGTAGTTTGAGGCATTGCTTGAAATACCTCTACACCATGAATGTGCACTCTATTAACCTACAAAAAATAGTTTGGATAAATGTAGCATTATGCATGACTTTTGTTTAGAAGATGAGTCGATCAAGAAGCATATTCAAGAGTTTTTGGAAAAGGATGGCATTCTACACAACACATCACCTTGTGGATCTACATTGTTTTGTTCCAATGGAACATGGAGAATCTATGTGGCTTATGGACTCTAGAAAAAAAATAACCGTCTAGAATGGATATCATCTTCAAGGAGCTAAGGAGCTAAGTATCTCAATAAGATAGATTTCAATTCCAATTACCATCAAATTTGCTTCAAGCCTGCAGATACATTGAAGATAACTTTCAAGTAATGTTTTAATGGTTGGTGATGTCATTCATTGTTACTAATGACCCTACGATATTCATGATGTTGATGAAAAAGGTGCTCATGTCGTATCATGACTTATTTTTCATCATATACATAGATGATATATCTATTTTTACTAAAATCTATCCCTGACCATTTGCATCAGTTGGACTAAGTGTCTACGACATTGTATATGGAGAAGTTACTTGTCAACAAGAAGAAGGGTACATTTAGGCAGAGAAAATATGTTTGCCTTAGATTGGTGTGAGTCAACTAGATAGACTCAACATTGCTCTAGAAAATATTTTATCCATTTGCAACTAGTCACCACCAAAGATGAGAGTGCTTGAATTGTAAGTCTTGTCATCATGTTGTATGAGAGTGCTTGATATATCTATATATTTTCTCCCTAAACAACTCCATAAAATATGTCACAGAGATATAATCTTCAACTAAATCAATCTTTACTGATGTTTCGTTGAATCTGTAACATGAGTATAATCAACATATTCATATCTCTTCCATTTCATAATGCGATTTGACAATTCAGGATCATTAGGATCAATGGGGTATTTAACGTAAAAAAGGGCCAAATGAGAACATTATTCACATTTTCTACCATCGACGCATTGTTTCTTATAGAATACTTGATCATTTTCTCGTGCACATAATATTTTAGATACAAATTCAAGAACACTCAAAGGAGGGGGGTCATTTGGCCAACACTGTATGCCAAAATTTAAAAATGTCTCATAATATAATTTGAATTCTACATGGTATCAAAAACAACATGTGTCATAGACAATGATGGGCCTCACATACCATGGTTTAAGCTTCACAAATGTGCTAAGGGAAATATTCACATAAACATTACTCTCCATAAAAATTTCAAACATTTCGGCTTGATTGACCTATGTTATGTGTTTGGCATGAGTTTCATAGTTTCCTTTATATATATGATGTCTCAAAACATCCTTTTCATTTGGTAATACAACAGAGTTTAAATGTCAAAACTCTTTCACCCTATCCCTCACATTATCTGGAAGTCTATATTGATAAGGTTGCCTACAGATAACAACCCAACATGCAACTTCATCATCCTCATCTAATTGAACCCTAACGTTTTTATGCTTCCATAAACTTTTTCTTGTTTTTTTTAACATTCTTGTAGTCATAGCCAACAAACGATCAGTTGTAGAGTTTTTTTCCACAACCAATATTAGCAATGTTTTATGAAAAAACGCTAAATCATGAGATCATTTCCTTGCAAGTGTGCAAGGGCTGAGGTCACATTTTTTGATACCATCTCATTTGTTTTAAACTCTTTGACACTTTTAATGCCCAATAATTTAATTGCATTTCTTAGAAAGTTTTTCTTTAACAATATATGTAACAATTGAGCTTGTTCTATGGCAGGAATACTTTCAAGATCATTTTTGAGTATCTTTTTTTCTTTATAGTAAGTTGTATGATCAAGCATATGAGGTCTCAATGTTGAAATTACTAAGACAACTGAGAGGGGGGGGTGAATCAGTTGTTACTGTGCTTAAACAATATTAAGTCTATTAAACCATTTTTAATCTTTCATCAAGTGACCATCAATAATATACATCATATGAACACCATAAATAATGAGCAACAATCACACATAAGATATACACAGAAACATATTTTCACGAGGAAACCCATAAAGGGAGAAAACCTCTTCTTCTTCGAAATGATAGGCATTCTTTTAAGTTCTGTACATCATCTGTGTTTGAGCACCAACTCAAAGTGAGGCTACTACCTCTGTTTTACAAGCTCCAACTTGTTTGAGAGCACGAACTCTCTGGCTTCTCTAGCACCCACTAGAAAGAAGCACCAACTCCCTGAGTATTCCAGTACCGACTAGATGGAAGCACCTACTTCCACTTATACAAGTACCAACTTGCATATAGAAAACTTTGTGTTTTCCCAAGCACCACCCTGCCACCCTATTTTTCTAGCCACAACTAGATGGAAGCTACAACTCCCAATATTCAAGCACCAACTCAAATATCAAAGGACCAAAGTCCTCCCTAGCACCACCCTACCTCTCTGGTTATGAATAAGTGATTGAAAAACAAACAATACAAGTGTCTCAATTCTTACCCCTTCTTTTCTTTTCTGCAATTCTTCTCTGCTTCAAAAACTGTTCTGCAATTCTGCTCTGCTTCATGCTATTCTGGTATTCTGGTTTGCTTCATGCTATTCTGATATTCTTCTCTTGCTTCTGTCTATTCAACAACTGTTACTCACCTCTAAGTTTTATCTCAAGATCTGCAACCTTTAATTTTACTCTTCTTACAGTTCATCACATTTTTTCGGTTAGAACAGCCTTCCTTACACGGTCACTTCATATCTCCTTTTATTCACACATGCCTCATCAGTGACACCTCGAATCTTCTTGGGAAAAAATGCCTCAGCTACTGAATCACCAACCGATCAAGAATCATGAATCAGTTTTACTAACGAAATCGTAACTGATTAATAAACTATAGAGTGCAACAATAGCCCTTCGATCATATTAAAATTCTCCTGCACCGTTGGATTAAATCAGCATGGTTTCATGTTTATCCCATATGCCCACTGGCTGTGACCGAGCGCTAAACAGAATTTGAATTTCGTGATCTCACATCTCGGCAATCCTGTGATAAAGGATCTCGACACTTCAAGTCGCAATCGCCGAGACTCTAAGATGGAGGTTAGCACTGCTAGCTTCTTCCCCTCACGTGACCATCAGCAATGACCACAGGCTACGCCAAAAGGCGCTTCATATTTCACAAACTTATAAACTTCATTGAGTCTGATCAATGGTCGAGATCTCTGATGATCCGACGGTCGAGATCTCATCGCGATCTCGCATATCGCGATTCCTATGATGAAGGGTCTTGATGCTCCAAGTCATGATCATCGAGACTCCAAGATGGAGCTTAACATTGCTAGATTCTTCCTCCATCTTCTGCAGATGTAACCACTGGCTGTGACCACAACCTTATTTGAAAACGCATTTTGCACTTTCGTGTCTCGGGTATTCTGTTGTGCTCTGATCTATAGCCATGTGCCCCTCTTGGATCAACGATCTAGATATTATCGCGATATATCCACTTCACGGGCCTTTTTCATGCCTGATCAACGGTCTACAATCCTTGGTGATCTGACGGTCCAGATCTTTTCGTGATCTCGCATATCGCGATTCCTGTGATGAAGAGTCTCGATATTCCAAGTTGTGAACGCCAAGATGGAACTTAGCAATTAGCTCCTTCCCTTAAGCCTTTGACGATGTGACCTTGAGATATGACCACTTACCAATCAAATGAACACTTCTCTCCTTTGAAGTTCCAATCAGTGAAACGATGATCTTTCACCATGTGCCCTATGGAACCAACGGTCCAGATAATATCGCTATTTCACCACGTGTCCTTCTTGAATCAACGGTCAAGATCTTATCGCGATGTCACATATCGTGAGTTTGAACCTCTTTCGTTTGGATTTCCCAATATACGAAACTCCGAAACAAAACCTTTGTCGTGCTTTGACTGTTTTTCTCCTTCTGAGCTTACACTGCTCATCTTGCCATTATCTCTATGCTACTGATTGTGTTGATCTTCTCCATCAATGACAAACACGCATACTCTGCCTCTATCTAAAAACATGCCAACATTCTTCTATTTTACTTGAATCCATATTCTCTAAAATTTATCGTCAATGACAATATTGTTGCAACTTCCAATTAATCTTTTTAAATTGATAGGTATGGTAGGATGTTGTAAGTTGGGTGTTGGCCCTGCATGAAAATATATAAATTTATAAGATTTTAAACTTTCGAATCAATTATATACTTGTATTAAACACAATTTTATAAACATAAAAAATATTTACTCACCAATCATGGTCTCAATATCAATGTTTCCCATCATTTTCTCCACATTTGTCATTTCCTCGTCACCTCCATGTTATTCATTTCTTTCATCAACATGTTCCTCGACATTTTTCATTCCTTCATCATCATGTGTCTGCACATTTTGCAATTCTTTGTCACTGCCATGTGCCTCCACATTTTTCATTTCTTCGTCACCACTATGTGCCTCCACATTTATTTACATTGCTCTTTTTGCTTTTAACTTTCTCATGATTTCACTTTTTCTATCTTTCCTTGCCTCTCCATCAGTTCTGGTGCGATCATGTTTTGTTTCACATTTATTTTGGTTTCCCATGTAGAAAGAATTAAAAACCTAAACTCCAATGCCAAAAACTTGAAATCATAGTAATATGTTGGATATTAAATTTTACAATTAATGAAACAAATTGCAATATGACATGAAAACAAAACCAAATTCACAATATTTCCCTTTATAAATATAAGATTATTATGCTAAAACCAAATTCACCATATATCACTTATATAAAAAATGTAATATGACAAAACAAAATTTACAATATGTTGCTTTAAAAAAAACAATAATATGCCAAAACCAAATTTGCATTTGTCCTTTATAAAAGAAAATATTAATATGCTAAAACCAATTTTACAATGTCTTTTAAAAAAAATCAGTAATGTGCCAAAACCAAGTATATAATATTTTCTCTTATAAAGAAAATGAGAAAATACACCCTTTGTAAAGAATTTATGATATGAAAAAGTTTTAAACCTCTATAAGAAAAACAAAAAATACCCTAGAACTTTTTTTCGCACTGAAAATATCTGAACTTGAACTTATTTTTTAGACTTGAGAAGGTGAATGATGGAAATAAATTTTCAGGCAAGAGATTATATATAATACTCTCGGGTGAGAAATTATAGAATTCCGCTTGGAATCTTGGGAAATTAATATGTTGGCCCCTAAAATATTCTCGAGGCATTATGTAATAAATATCTCGCCCAAGAGCTTGTTTATTCTTTTGGTCGAGAGTTAAAAAAAACTCTCGGGTGAGAATCTTGTTTGACCCCGTGTTACTTTTTGGGCCAAAAAACTCTCGCCCAAGAAATTAGTAAATTTCTTGGTCGAGAGTTTGTGGTCAACGAATACAACAAGCATTTCTGTAGTTTTTTGAAATTTGTCAGTTGAACAAGGTGGAAACCCTGTGAAATCTAAGAATTACCTATGGATTTTATACCAGTAGATTCATCGTTGAATCTACTTTCTCATGTTATACAAATTTTTGAATTTCATTTGGGATTTCTAATTTTTACTTTTTTTTTCTAAACTTTATCATTAGGAAATTTAGTGAGATAAAAATCAGTCACAATGAAAATTCAATATCATCTCAATGACAACACCAAAAAACTGTAGAAACTCACAAGGTTGTTCCTTGCACTGTCATATTCAAAAGGGTAGTTTTTTTTTCGTTTGATAAGAGTCACATTTGAAAGAAAATGTGAGAACACCAACATGTGTCAATAAGGCACCGTTTTTTAAATATATGCCATTTCGATAAATAATAAAAAATAGTTCTTAAGTATGAAAATCCTCAACATATAGTCCACTGCCAAGTATGTTCTGTGTAGATTATGAGCATACATTTGGTTTCTGTAAAATGAATAACCATGTCTAAAAAAAATGAGGGGCACACAGGTCATTCATTATCCATACCTAAAATTTTAAAATATATGTCGTTGGTTCCCATCAAATTTGTCCCACTAAGTGTCCATAATTTATTTATTTTAAATATGAGTACGAAGATAATACAATTCGCTATAACTCTTTCGTTTACATCAAGGTGAAATTCCTAAGGGAGATATGGGTTTGAAGGGGTTGAAGTTGAAAAACATAAAAATTTGCAGTTAATTTGTCAAAAAAAAAGAAGCAAAAAGTGTTTCCCAACTTCATTTTTTCACCATGTTTTCTTAATCCATTTATTGGAGAAGAGTTTTTCAAATACTTCCCATGTCATGTTTTGTCTAGTATTGGTCCAGATTTATTTTCGGAATGAAATGAAAGTAGAGAAATTACAATGAAATGCTCATGGAAATTGCGAGAAACGGAGATATACAACAATACTTGATTTCTATTAATGAAAGAATTGTAAAGAGACTATAAAAATACAGACTGCATGAATCGCTAGAATGGTGGCAGTTTTATCTCTAAGAAGAGATGTGACGAATACACTCATTCTCCAGAAGATGATTACAATGAGGCTTTGAAGGCCTTTTTATGATAAACATGAATGCCAAAACCCTAGACATACAAAAACCTAACCCTCGGAGATGAAACACCAAAAGTCATGTGGGCCCTGTTTGGGTAAGTTAGTACATTAACTTCTTGGGGTCGTAAATTTTGCATATGATCTTTGTTTTAGGCACGTGATAGCTCGTTGGAAAGGTATTTTCGAGAACTACGCATTATGCCATCAAACTCCGACTTCGTATATAATTTGATTATGGTGAGCCAAAAAAATATTGTTTAGGGGCCCAAAACGGCCCTGGAAGTAAAACAAGATGTGTTGACATTAAAAAATATAAAATAAACTAGTTGGAATAGGTGGGAGGGCACCGGTATCCACCTGGAAGATGTGTAGGGCTTCAGATAGCCCTGGAAGTGTAGAACCCACAATTACAAAGAAGTACAAAATAATGTGTTGTATTAAAAACTGACATGAGGAGCTAGTTGGAATAGGTGGGTGGCCACCAATATTAACCTGGATCAAGTATCTTTATCAATACTCAACCATCATTCCCAAGCATCACCAAAAAAATGATTACTTTCCAAAAGAGGAGACACATTAGTTTTGTTTATTATCCTCCACCATTCCTTGGGATTGATTTTATCTTTATGGTCATCTCCATAAAACATATGACTTGCCATCAATTGCTAATTGATGTCTAACCCAAAACTTTAACTCCAAACCTCAATATATTAGTAGTAATAATTCAATATAGTTATTATCATTTATCAAATATATTATCTTGTTTTTTCTAGTGCCTTTTGAATCGTTTCAATTGGACATCCCAATCAAAATACATGATAGTTTAATTAAGTCAATGTACTTTTAAAACATTGATTTGGACTATGTCCTTATGGTCGACCTTCCTTCTGATGTATCTTTGCAATTTTGTCCCTTCTAAGTCTGAAATTTTGACTTGTAGTACTATGATATGTCTTTTTTTCAATGTCATAGGTTTGACCAAACTTTGATGTGCCAAGTGAAAGTTATAGTAAATTTCATGAAACATGATGATTTTTGGCCTTTTCAAGAAAGGAACTTGTACCAAATACGACAAAACCAATTTATGTGATGTGATTCTGAAAATTTTACCTGCAACAATATGGATTTTTATATTTCCAATGCAACTTATGGCATTGGATTTGGAGCTTTATTGAAGTAGATATGATCGTTTTACCTAGAACACGTGTTTGAGACTAGTTTAGGGTTAGTAAAAAGCCCCTAATTTCCACCACTTGTATATATGAATATTAAATGGTCGAGAGCCTAAAATTTTGACCAAGCAAACTTCACTATGTTTTCTTAGTATCCTGTAAATTTTAGAGTTGGAAACTTAAAAAAAAAAAGTTATAGTAAAATTCCCAAAATGACTCGTTTGAGACTCAGTTTAGGGCTAGTAAAAATCTCTAACTTCCACAAGATGTATCTCCAAAAATGAAATGACCGAGAATCTGGAAATTTTACCAAGTGCATTCAACTATGTCTTCTCAGCATTATAAAATTTCATAGTTTGAAACTTCACATATAAAATTTCACTTTCTGAAACTTCACATAAGTAAAGTTATAGACAAAATGCCAAGATGACTCACTTATAGAAACAAAACCCTAGGATCTATGCTCTGATACCAAATGATATGATCCAAATGCTCAAAATATCACAATAAACCAAAAGTACACACCATGTACACCAATGTGAACATGAAACACAACTCCAATAAAGATAAGAGAAACATGTTACACAATAACTCCTTAAAGAATAGGAGAACCTCCTCCAAATACCCAAATACATTCATACTTATCAATTCACATGTTAACAATAATAAATACACGATCTCTATATATACCTATTCACACATTGCACATGAGGCCCCTTTATTATTGGTCAACCCTATTACATATACATTTATACATTACATGTACATTTAACCATATATATGCCCCACTTGGGGTTATATCAGATTGCATCTTTCATTGTGCACAATTTGATGTTGATCGGTTCAACTATTTTAGAGTTCTTTCAAAATGGTGTTGCCTTTCCAATATGTAACTTCCCAAACCAACAATGGCCTCATGTACCACTTGTTTTATTTATGTTTCTAAAACAAAAATATTTTAGAGTTAAATGATATTGTTGCATGACCAATGCCACATCTGCCATTAACTATTAGCATCAAAACTTGATCAAGCAATTCAATTACACCTAGAGTAGATAGGTGCTCTAAGGCCTAGTATGAAAGAGATGTTGTCATGTAACATTTTGTTATGTTACGTGACAACAAACAAAATTAAATAAAAAATAAATAATTGATTTCATCTCTACATGACAACATCTAAAATACTAAAGCATCGTATATCCATCTTAAACTTGGATATATGAAGCACTAAGAGGGAACAAATTTCTTAAGGGGCAATTTATTTTATTATCATTTAATATGAAGGAATTAATACTTGACATGGAACGCTAATAAAAAAATTACACCTTAAGAAATTTAATCCCTCTTGGTGCTTGATAGATCCAGATTTAAGATGGATCTATGTTGGTTTCTATCTCTATAGATGGAGAAGGTCATTGTGTGGAATGAATAACCAACTTGATGAGAAGAATAGATCATACAATGGGAACCCACATGATAGGAGATCACCTTGCCTCAGCATACCCTAGATATTCAAGACGATGACACAAGACGAGTATAAACACATGTTGCGACAATGAAAAGTGTTGCAACTATTGATAGATGTAGGGATACTGAACACATTAAAACCAATGGTGAACATGGGTTATACTCTTAGACATCTTAGATTTATTCAACATTAATGAAAAGTGTTGCAACTATTAATAGACGTAGGGATACTGAACACATTGAAATTAATAGACGTAAGGATAATGACACATTAAAATCAATGGTGAATATGGGTTATATTATTGGACGCCTTAGATTTATTCAAGTGCCATTTGTTTTGGGTTATAATGTTGTAAGGCTAAGATTTATTCGTTTGGCCAAAAAATGTTTATGACATAATTTGTCCCATTCCAAGATTAAAGGAGTAATGTAGAGTTGTCACAAGTCTTTAAATGTTTATGTATTTATGTAACTTAGAGTTGTCAAAAGTCTCTAAATGTATATGTATTTATGTAACTTAGAGTTGTCACAAAAAATACAAAGTCTCTATATGTATTTATGTAACTTAATGTTGTAAGGCTAAGATTTATTCTTTTGGCCAAAAAATGTTTATGACATAATTTGTCCCATTCCAAGATTAAAGGAGTAATGTAGAGTTGTCACAAGTCTTTAAATGTTTATGTATTTATGTAACTTAGAGTTGTCAAAAGTCTCTAAATGTATATGTATTTATGTAACTTAGAGTTGTCACAAGTCTCTAAATATATCTTTGTAACTTAGAATTGTCACAAGTCTCTAAATGTATTTTTAACTAAGATTTAAGATTATTTGGTGCCATGCAATTATTAAAACTTGTTAATTACTCCACAATTCTCTTCATGAGGAAAGAGGCCTTAAAATGACATAAATCTTCCATTCATTTAGAATGTCCTTTGCTATACCTCTTCTCTAATTTTTTTCTCTTCTATGATAAAATATTGGTATCATGGGTACATAGTTTGGGATATGGTGGCAAACAAAATCTCATAGTTATTCATTTTTAATCTACATGTTTGTTAATTAGTGAAAAAAATCACTTATAGAGAATTTAAATTAAAGTGTTCGAAAAAACTTTTGGAAAAGTTTGGGAATATGGATAATATAAATGATAGCATTAACAAAATTTGTGAAAAAAATCATAAAACAAATTTTTTTATAGTTTTAGATTTTTTATTCATAAATTAATTAAACAAAACATAAACATACTCTAAAAGCATGAACTCATTATTTTGCAGCTATTATCCTTATCACTTTTTAAATTACATTATAATAATCAACATATAAAACCAATTTTACAAATTAATTATAATATTTTAATAAATAATTTTAAAATCATTCGTTTACCTACTCACCACCACTATCTTTATTATGAGTTTCATCTTAAACATCCATCATTCCCTAGTACTATTCAAAATTTATACCTACACACCACTATTTTTACTATGGATTTCTACTTTAATATAAACATCCATCCTTCCCCGTCTTCATCGAGAGTTAAAAGCAAAAGTTTTAACTTACATAATCATGGTTGAATTTGAATGTTTAAATTCATCTAATATCCAACTTGTTACTTAATATTGAAGAGTGAATAATACTGTGGCAGGTGAATTATATATCGTCTAATCTGATCTGAAAGCATTTAGATTTTCAGATTGGATGGTGTATAATTTACTTGCTGCAGTTGTATAATTTACCCTGCTGTAGCATTCAATGTTGGATAGGCTTTCAGATTAGATGATCTATACTTTACTTACAGCAGCATTCAATGTTAGATAGGCTTTCAGATTAGATGATCTATACTTTACTTACAGCAGCATTCAATGTTAGATAGGCTTTCAGATTGGATGATCTATACTTTACTTATAGCAGCATTCAATGTTGGATAGAACAATGTTGGATAGACTGCTGGCTCACTTCAATATTCATAGTCAGATTCTTATGTTTAAGGCTTCAATGTTGAATAGACTGCTGGCCTGCCCACTTCAGTATTCCTGATCAGATTCTTGTGTTTAAGACTAGTCCTAGCTTAACTTTTGAATGTAGCTATGTGGGTTTAACAAAATACAGCTTTGACATATTCTGCTGCTCACATTAATGTTCTCAGTACATTTCTAATAGATGCTCAAGGCGCGTCCTCGCTCGACTGTATATCGCTTTAAATGTAGAGATACGCGAACATACTACGTTTGTTGAAGTCGAGATATATATTTTATTTAGTACAGAGTAGGCCTCTCACTTTAATGTTCTTCGTACGATTTCTAACCTATGTAGCTCGTAGTCGGTCAAGCATTTGTCGGAATTTTAAAACTGCACCGTCCAAGGACCTGTTGGAAAGGTAACTCGAGAGAAGATGGCTCTTGAGTTACTTCACTCATAGAAAGAAAGTGACTGATTTCTGTAGTTAGTTCATTCATAGAAAGAAAGAAAGTGACTGATTTTTACAGTTTTTCCTTTTTCTTTGATGAGGATTATAATAGAACAAAACCTTTAAAGTAACTTCTGAAATGCATGGAACTTTAATCGTAAAAAATCCAAATCTGACCAAATTCAAACCAATTTATTTACTCCCAATTTCACCTACTCCGTTTGGATATTGCTCACATGGTGTGGTTGATTTACCAAGTCTGCACTAAATGGAGTAGGGACACGCGTGTCCCCAAAACGTACCAGTCGCTGCTACCATCGTTGGGGACAGAGACAGCACTTGTGGCGATATATATAGAGGTGGCCATTGGCCAGGGACAAATGGTAGTGGCTGCTACGTTTAGTAATCCATGGTTCCTATTCCTGAAACGATTCATAACATGGGCTTCAAGTTGTGAATGCCGAATCTGTGCAAAGGTGAAGAAGATATGGAAGGGCAATTAGGGCAGCGAGTAGACGTGATCAGCTCGTTCTTGTCGTTGTGCGTACAGGGCATCTTCGTGTTCGAAGAAGCCATTACAGACATATCTAGCTACAAGAAAGCTTGCGCAAACGCCCTCTTATTAAGCAATCCACTTTTCTATTGTATAATGGTGATTGTTCTCCTCTTGCTGTTAATTCAGTTTAGATTCTTCTTAATTTGAAAGTTTTGGAAGTTTTGATGGGATTAAATAAGTATTTTTTTATAAAGATGTAATGGTGAGAACCTTTTATTGAATTTGATAATTTAAGTATTAATATTGATTGATTTTTATTTTGTATTTACAAAATATTTAAATTATTTTTTTTAAATTTTGTTTATTGAAAAAGTTTGAAGAAAAAATTATACTTGAATGGAGATGATCTTACCATAAATAATTTAACAAATATAAATCTATATATATATAATTTTGGAAGCAAGAAAATGTTTATATTTCATTATAAATTTATTTCCATCTTTTAATTTTAATTGTAATGAGAAAAATTAGATATATAAGCAAGAAAGAAAAATGTTTATATTATTTACAATTTTGAGTTTAGTTGAGTTTTTTAAATTTACTTGTAATCATAATTAATAAGAGTAAATTTCATATATGAGGATAAGGGTGGAGAATATATTAGAAAAAACTTAATATATCCCCTTATAATAAAGAAAATGTTTATATTACTTATAACTATGAGTTTAGTTGAGTTTTTTTAATTTTACTTGTAATCATATTTAATAAGAGTAAATTTCATATATGAGTGTGAGTGTGGGGATGGCAGATATATTAGAGAAAACATAATGTTTTCTCTAATGTATCCCCCTATAGGAGGGTGAGGGTGGGGGTGCCCGTGGAGAGATATATTAGATAAAACATAAATATATAGTGGGGGTGGGGGATATATTAGAGAAAACATAAACATCTAGTGGATGTTTATGTTTTCTCTAATATATCCCCCACCCCCACTATATATTTATGTTTTATCTAATATATCCCTCTACTGGCACCCCCACCCATTTATCTTAGAGAAAACATAAATGGCTGGGGGTGCCGAGTGAAAGGATATATTAGATAAAACATAAATATATAGTGGGGGTGGGGGTGATGGATATATTAGAGAAAACATAAATATGTTTTATCTAATATATCTCCCAACTCCCACTATATATTAGAGAAAACATATTATGTTTTTTCATATATGAGGGTGGAGGATATATTAGAGAAAACATATTATCATAATTAGTAAGAATAAATTTTCATTTTTCCAAATATTTTTAAATTTTCATTTTTTATTGAGTTTTTTAATTTTACTTGTAATTAAAATTAATAAGAGTAAATTTCTATTTTTCCACATATTTTTAAATTTTCATTTTTTATTTATATTAAAAATTAATAAAAATAAATAAATTTTCACTCTTTTTTAATTTATTTTTTAAATTTTACTTATAATAAATTTCAATTTTTAAATTATACAACTAATTTATATTGTATTAAAAAATAA
>JASDQU010686618.1:73420-87264 GCA_032191745.1 Picea mariana
AGTATATTGTTATGCTATTTTATTGAATGATTATCTAGTTTATAGATAGGCCTGCATAGATCCTTCAAAAAACACAAGCATGAACAAATGATTGGCGGTCGCTGGTGATGCTAGCACATAAACGCGGCCACCAAACGTCAGCTTGCAGAAACATGAAACACCTTAATACGTGTGTGAATACTTTAATATTTTTTAATCAGGTAGACGTGGCAATAAGTTAATGAACACAGTGATTTTTAAACATGATTAAGTAAATGTAAAAAAGTAAACATATAAACGGATGTCTTTATAACAGCTTGGAAATTAATGGATGAAACCAGAGCCATTTATTTATTGTGACGATTAAGAATATTCTAGACATATTTAATCTCGTCCATAAAAAATGTATTAAGGACTAAAAACATATTAAATGTGTCCATTATCAATAGATATAGGCCATTAGACGTAACAAGTTGGATATTAGATGAATTTAAACATTCAAATTTAACCATGATTATGTAAGTTAAAACTTTTGCTTTTAACTCTCGATGAAGACGGGGACGGATAGATGTTTAATGATAAAGTAGAAATCCATAATAAAAATAGTGGTGTCTAGGTATAAATTTTGAATAGTACTAGGGAATGATGGATGTTTAAGATGAAACTCATAATAAAGATAGTGGTGGTGACTAGGTAAACGAATGATTTTAAAATTATTTATTAAAATATTATAATTAATTTGTAAAATTGGTTTTATATGTTGATTATTATAGTGTAATTTAAAAAGTAATAAGGATAATAGCTGCAATAATGAGTTAAAAGAGTATGCTTATGTTTTGTCTAATTAAATTATGAATAAAAAATCTAAAACTATAAAAAAATTGTTATATGATTTTTTTCACAAATTTTGTTAATGCTATCATTTATATTATCCATATTCTCAAACTTTTCCCAGACTTTTTTCAATACTCTATTTTAAATTCTCTACAAGTGATTTTTCTCACTAATTAACAAACATGTAAATTAAAATGTAGATTAAAAATGAATAACTATGAGATTATGTTTGCCACCATATCTCAAACTATGTACCCATGATATCAATATTTTATCATAGAAGAGAAAAAAAATAGAGAAGAGGTATAGCATTGGACATTATAAGGGAATGGAAGATTTATGTCATTTTAATGCCTCTTTCATGGTGAAGAGAATTGTGGAGTAGATTGACAAGTTTTAATAATTGCATGGGCACACACTAAATTATCTTAAATCTTAGTTCAAAAATATATTTAGAGATTTGTAACAACTCTAAGTGATAAAGATATATTTAGAGACTTGTGACAACTCTAAGTTACATAAATACATATACATTTAGAGATTTCTGACAACTCTAAGTTACATAAATACATAAACATTTAAAGACTTGTGACAGCTCTAAGTTACTACTTTAATCTTGGAATGGGACAAATTATGTCATAAACATTTTTTGGCCAAAAGAATAAATCTTAGCCTTACAACATTATAACTCAAAACAAATGACGCTTGAATAAATCTAAGGCGTCCAATAGTATAACCCATATTCACCATTGATTTTAATGTGTCATTATCCTTACATCTATTAATTTCAATGTGTTCACTATCCCTACGTCTATTAATTGTTGCAACACTTTTCATTAATGTTGAATAAATCTAATATGTCTAACAATATAACCCATGTTCACCATTGATTTTAATGTGTTAAGTATCCCTACATCTATCAATAGTTGCAACACTTTTCATTGTCGCAACATGTGTTTATACTCGTCTTGTGTCATCGTCTTGAATATCTAGGGTATGCTGAGGCAAGGTGATCTCCTATCATGTGGGTTCCCATTGTATGATCTATTCTTCTCATCAAGTTGGTTATGCATTCCACACAATGACCTTCTCCATCCACAGAGATAGAAACCAACATAGATCCATCTTAAATCTGGATCTATCAAGCACCAAGAGGGATCAAATTTCTTAAGGTGTAATTTTTTTATTAGCATTCCATGTCAAGTATTAATTCCTTCATATTAAATGATAATAAAATAAATTGCACCTTAAGAAATTCGTTCCCTCTGAGTGATTCATATATCCAAGTTTAAGATGGATATATGATGCTTTAGTATTTTAGATGTTGTCATGTACAAATGAAATCAATTATTTATTTTTTATTTAATTTTGTTTGTTGTCACGTAACATAACAAAATGTTACATGACAACATCTCTTTCATACTAGGCCTTAGAGCACCTATCTACTCTAGGTGTAATTGAATTGCTTGATCAATTTTTGATGCTAATAGTTAATGACAGATGTGGCATTGGTCATGCAACAATATCATTTAACTCTAAAATAATTTTTTTTTAGAAACATAAATAAAACAAGTGGTACATGAGGCCATTGTTGGTTTGGGAAGTTACACATTGGAAAGGCAACATCATTTTGAAAGAACTCTAAAATAGTTGAACCGATCAACATCAAATTGTGCACAATGGAAGATGCAATCTGATATAACCCCAAGTGGGGAATATATATGGTTAAATGTACATGTAATATATAAATGTATATGTAATAGGTTTGATCAATAATAAAGGGGCCTCATGTGCAACGTGTGAATAGCTATATATAGAGATCGTGTATTTATTATTGATAACATGTGAATTGATAAGTATGAATGTATTTAGGTATTTGGAGGAGGTTCTCCTATTCTTTAATGAGTTATTGTGTAACATGTTTCTGTTATCTTTATTGGAGTTGTGTTTCATGCTCACATTGGTGTACATGATGTGTACTTTTGGTTTATTGTGATATTTTGACCATTTGGATCATATCATTTGGTATGAGAGCATCGATCCTAGGGTTTTGTTGCTTTAAGTGAGTCATCTTGGCATTTTGTCTATAACTTTACTTATGTGAAGTTTCAAAAAGTGAAATTTTATATGTGAAGTTTCAAACGATGAAATTTTATAATGCTAAGAAGACATAGTTAAATGAACTTGGTAAAATTTTCAGTTTCTCGGTCATTTAATTTTTGGGGATACATCGTGTGGAAGTTAGAGATTTTTACTAGCCCTAAAATCAGTCTTAAACGAGTCATTTTGAGAATTTTGCTATAACTTTTTTTTTTAAGTTTCAAACTCTAAAATTTACAGGATACTAGGAAAACATAGTGAAGTTTGCTTGGTCAAAATTTTAGGCTCTCGATCATTTAATATTCATATATACAAGTGGTGGAAATTAGGGTTTTTTTTACTAACCCTAAACTAGTCTCAAACATGTGTTCTAGGTAAAACGATCATATCTACTTCAATAAATCTCCAAATCCACTACCATAAGTTGCATTGGAAATATAAAAATCCATATTGTTGCAGGTAAAATTTTTAGAATCACATCATATAAATTGGTTTTTTCGTATTTTTAGAATCACATCATATAAATTGGTTTTTTCGTATTTTTAGAATCACATCATATAAATTGGTTTTTTCGTATTCGGTACAAGTTAACTTTCTCGAAAAGGCTAAAAATCATCATGTTTCGTGAAATTTACTATAACTTTCACTTGGCACATCAAAGTTTGGTCAAACCTATGACATTGAAAATAAGACATATCACAGTACTACAAGTCAAAATTTCAGACTTAGAAGGGACAAAATTGCAAAGATACATGAAAAGGAAGGTTGATCATAAGGACATAGTCCAAATCAAGGTTTTAAAAGGTACGCTGACTTAATTAAACTATCATATATTTTGATTCAGATGTCCAATTGAAACGATTCAAAATCCACTAGAAAAAACAAGAGAATATATTTGATAAATGATAATAACTATATCGAATTACTACTACTAATATATTGAGGTTTGGAGTTAAAGTTTTGGGTTAGACGTCAATCAGTAATTGATGGCAAGTCATATGTTTTATGGAGATGAACATAAAGATCAGGAATGATTTTAAGGATGGAAATTTATTTTAAAATGTAGAAACCTTGACGAATCTTACTAATCCTTCATATGCCAACTATAAATGTTTGACAATATTTTTGTAAAATTATTCAAATTTATAAGGATTTTTTATAGTTTGTATAAAATTTTGGTGATTTTTAAGGTAAAATAATTTTATCCTATAGAATTTGGGCAAATTATTTTTAGAATAGCGAATCTTGTTTTGGGAAAAACCTTGGAAAATTAGCCTGCGAGTGAAATTTAGCCCCTAAAATCATCCATGATAACGATAAAATCAATGCCAAGGAATGGTGGAGGATAATAAACAAAAATAATGTGTCTCCTCTTTTGGAAAATAATCATTTTTTTGGTGATTCTTGGGAATGATGGTTGAGTATTGATAAAGACACTTGATCCAGGTTAATATTCGTGGCCACCCACCTGTTCCAACTAGCTCCTCTTGTCAGTTTTTAGTACACCACATTATTTTGTACTTCTTTTTAATTGTGGGTTCTACACTTTCGGGGATGTTTGAAGCCTTACACATCTTCCAGGTGGATACCGGTGGCCTCCCACCTATTCCAACTGGTTTATTTCATATGTTTTCATGTCAACACATCTTGTTGTACTTCCAGGGCCATTTTGGGCCCCTAAATAATGATTTTTTTGGCTCGCCACAGTCAAATTATAGATGAAGTCAAAGTTTGTTCGTGTAATGCAGTTCTCGAAAATACCTTTCCAACGGGCTATCATGTGCCTAAAACAGAGATCATATGAAAAATTTACGGCCCCAAAAAGTTAATGTACTAACTTACCCAAACAGGGCCCACATGACTTTTGGCATTTCATCTCCTAGGGTTAAGTTTTTGGATGTCTAGGGGGTTTTGGAATTCATGTTTATCATAGAAAGGCCTTCAGAGGCTCATTGTAATCACCTTCTGGCGAATGAGCGTAGTCGTCACATCTCTTATCAGAGATAAAACTGCCACCATTCTAGCAATTCATGTACTCTGTATTTTTACAGTCTCTTTACAATTCTTTCATTAATAGAAATCAAGTATTGTTGTATTTCTCCGTTTCTCGCAATTTCCATGAGCATTTCATTGTAATTTCTCCACTTTCATTTCATTCCGAAAATAAATCCGGATCAATACTAGAAAAAACATGACATGGGAAGTATTTGAAGAACTCTTCTCCAATAAATGGATTAAGAAAACATGGTGAAAAAATGAAGTTGGGAAACACTTTTTTCTTTTCTTTTTTTGACAAAGTAACTGCAAAATTTTATGTTTTTCAACTTCAACCCCTTCAAACCCATATCCCCCTTAGGAATTTCACTTTGATTTAAACGAAAGAGTTATAGCGAATTGTATTAGCTTCGTATTTATATTTAAAAAAAAAATTCTGGACACTTAGTGGGACAAATTTGATGGGAACCAATGACATATACTTTAAAATTTTAGGTATGGATAATGAATGACCTGTGTGCCCCTCATTGTTTTTAGAGATGGTTATTCATTTTACAGAAACCAAATGTATGCTCATAATCTACACAGATCATACTTGGCAATGGACTATATGTTGAGGATTTTCATACTTAAGCACTATTTTGTATTATTTATCGAAATGGCATATGTTTAAAAAATGGTGCCTTATTGACACATGTTGGTGTTCTCACATTTTCTTTCAAATGTGACTCTTATCAAACAAAAAAAACAACCCTTTTGAATATGACAGTGCAAGGAACAACCTTGTGAGTTTCTACATTTTTTTGGTGTTGTCATTGTGATGATATTGAATTTTCATTGTGACTCATTTTTAGCTCACTAAATTTCCTAATGACAAAGTTTAGAAAAAAAATAGTAAAAATTAGAAATCCCAAATGAAATTCAAAAATTCGTATAACATGAGAAAGTAGATTCAATGATGAATCTACTGGTATAAAACCCATAGGTAGTTCTTAGATTTCACAGGGTTTCCACCCTGCTCAAGTGACAAATTTCAAAAAACTACAGAAATGCTTGTTGTATTCGTTGAATAGAAACTCTCGACCGAGAAATTTACTAATTTCTCGGAAGAGAGTTTTTTGGCCCAAAAAGTAACACGGGGTCAAACAAAACTCTCGCCTGAGAGTTTGTTTTAACTCTTGACCGAAAGAATAAACAAACTCTTGGGCGAGAGATTTATTACATAATGCCTCGAGAATATTTTAGAGGCCGGCATATTAATTTCCCGAGATTCTGAGCGGAATTCTATAATTTCTTGCACAAGAGTATTATATATAATCTCTCACCCGAAAATTTATTTCCATCATTCACCTTCTCAAGTCTAAAAAGAAGTTCAAGTTCAGATTATTTCAGTGCGAAAAAAAGTTCTAGGGTATTTTTTGTTTTGCTTATAGAGGTTTAAAACTTTTTCATATTATAAATTCTTTACAAAGGGTATATTTTATCATTTTATTTATAAGAGAAAATATTATATACTTGGTTTTGGCATATTACTGATTTTTTTTAAAAGACATTGTAAAATTGGTTTTAGCATATTAATATTTGTTTTTTTAAAGGACAAATGCAAATTTGGTTTTGGCATATTATTGTTTTTTTTAAAGCAACATATTGTAAATTTTGTTTTGTCATATTACATTTTTTATATAAGCGATATATGGTGAATTTGGTTTTAGCATAATACTCTTATATTTATAAAGGGAAATATTGTGAATTTGGTTTTGTTTTCATGTCATATTGCAATTTGTTCCATTAATTGTAAAATTTTGTATCCAACATATTACTATGATTTCAGTTTTTTGGCATTGGAGTTTAGGTTTTTAATTATTTCTATATGGGAAACCAAAAGAAATGTGAAACAAAACATGATCGCACTGATGGAGAGGCAAGGAAAGATAGAAAACGTGAAAACATGAGAAAGTTAAGAGAAAAAAGAGCAATGTAAAGAAATGTGGAGGGACATAGTGGTGACGAAGAAATAAAAAATGTGGAGGCACATAGTGGTGACGAAGAGATGAAAAATGTGGAGGCACATGGCGGTGAAAAATAATTGAAAAATGTGGAGACACATGGTGGTGATGAAGGAATGCAAAATGTCGAGGAACATGTTGATGAAAGAAATGAATAACATGGAGGTGACGAGGAAATGACAAATGTGGAGCAAATGATGGGAAACATTGATATTGATATCATGATTGGTGAGTAAATATTTTTTATGTTTATAAAATTTTGTTTAATACAAGTAAATAATTGGTTTGAAAGTTCAAAATATTATAATTTTACATATTTTCATGCAGGGTCAACACCCAACTTACAACATCCTACCATACCTATCAATTTAGAAATATTAATTGGAAGTTGCAACAATATTGTCATTGGCGATAAATTTTGGAGAATATGGATTCAAGTAAAATGGAAGAATTGAGACCTCATATGCGTGATCATACAACTTAATATAAAAAAAAAAAGATACTAAAAAATTATCTTGAAGGTATTCCTGCCATAGAACAAGCTCAATTGTTACATATATTGTTAAAGCAAAAATTTCTAAGAAATGCAATCAAATTATTGGGCATTAAAAGTGTCAAAGAGTTTAAAACAAATGAGATGGTATAAAAAAATGTGACCTCGGCCCTTGCACACTTGCAAGGAAACGATCTCATGATTTAGTGGTTTTTCATAAAACATTGCTAATAGTGGTTGTGGAAAAAAACTCTACCACTGATCGTTTGTTGGCTATGACTGCAAGAATGTTAAAAAAAGAAGAAAACTTTTATGGAAGCATACAAACGTTAGGGTTCAATTAGATGAGGATGATGAAGTTTCATGTTGGGTTGTTATCTGTAGGCAACCTTATCAATATGGACTTCCAAATAATGTGAGGGACAGGGTGAAATGGTTTTGGAATTTAAACTCTTGTGTATTACCAAATGAAAAGGATGTTGTGAGACATCGTATGTAAAGGAAACTATGAAACTCATGCCAAACACAAAACATAGGTCAATCAAGTGGAAATGTTTGAAATTTTTATGGAGAGTAATGTTGATGTGAATATTTCCCTTAGCACATTTGTGAAGCTTAAACCATGGTATGTCAGGCCCATCATTATCTCCGACACATGTTGTTGTCGATACCATGTAGAATTCGAATTATATTATGAGACATTTCTAAATTTTGGCATACAATATTGGCCAAATGGCCCCGTTCCTTTGAGTGTTCGTGAATTTGTATCTAAAATATTATGTGCATGAGAAAATAATCAAGTATTCTATAAGAAACAATGCGTCGATGGTAGAAAGTGTGAAGAATGTTCTCATTTGGCCCCTTTTTTATGTTAAATACTCCATTGATCCAAATGATCTTGAATTGTCAAATCACATTATGAAATGGAAGAGATATGAATATGTTGATTATACTCATGTTACAGATTCAATGACAACATCAATAAAGATTGATTTAGTTGAAGATTATATCTTTGTGACATATTTTATGGAGTTTTTTAGAGAGAATATATATATATATATATATATAGCACTCTCATACAATATGATGATAAGACTTACAATTCAAGCACTCTCATCTTTGGTGGTGACTAGTTGCAAATGGATAAAATATTTTCAAGAGCAATGTTGAGTCCATCTAGTTGACTCACACCAATCCAAGGTAAACATATTTTCTCTACCTAAATGTACCATTCTTCTTGTTGACAAGTAACTTCTCCATTTTCAATGTCGTAGACACTTAGTCCAACTGATGCAAATGGTCAGGGATAGATTTTAGTAAAAATAGATATATCATCTATGTATATGATGACAAATAAGTCATGATATGACATGACCACTTTTTTCATCAACATCATGAATATACCAATCCAAGGTAAACATATTTTCTCTACCTAAATGTACCCTTCTTCTTGTTGACAAGTAACTTCTCCATTTTCAATGTCGTAGACACTTAGTCCAACTGATGCAAATGGTCAGGGATAGATTTTAGTAAAAATAGATATATCATCTATGTATATGATGACAAATAAGTCATGATATGACATGACCACTTTTTTCATCAACATCATGAATATCGTAGGGTCATTAGTAACAATGAATGGCATCACCAACCATTAAAACATTACTTGAAAGTTATCAATGGTTAGGGATAGATTTTAGTAAAAATAGATATATCATCTATGTATATGATGACAAATAAGTCATGATACGACATGAGCACCTTTTTCATCAACATCATGAATATCGTAGGGTAATTAGTAACAATGAATGACATCACCAACCATTAAAACATTACTTGAAAGTTATCTTCAATGTATTTGCACACTTAAAACATTACTTGAAAGTTATCTTCAATGTATCTGCACGCTTGAAGAAAATTTGATGGTAATTGGACTTGAAATCTAACTTATTGAAATACTTAGGTCCTTGAAGATGATATCCATTCTAGACAGTTATTTTTTTTCTAGAGTCCATAAGCCACATAGATTCTCCATGTGCCATTAGAACAGAACAATGTAGATCCACAAGGTGATGTGTTGTGTAGAATGCCGTCCTTTTCCAAAAAATCTTGAATATGCTTCTTGATCGCCTCATCTTCCAAACAAAAGTCATGCATAATGCTACATTTATCCAAACTATTTTTTTTAGGTTAATAGAGTGCGCATTCATGGTGTAGAGGTATTTCAAGCAATGCCTCAAACTACCTAGAATAACACAACAATAACTTGTTCACAAGTTTTTCCTCTTAATAATTCTTGTCATGTTGAATTTGCATGTGAAGAGACCTTGATGTCATGACACACTTGATAGGAGAGGACCATTCTCCTTTTCTCTATCTACATGACTAAGAAAACAAATTGGCCGAAGGTTTTCATTAGTCTCTAAGTTTCAATAACTAAAATGAGTGCAAAAGATGTTGGATCTTTTTATTCATTAATTTCATGACACTCTATTAATTTCATGACACATTAATAGAGTGCTCATTCATGGTGTAGAGGTATTCCAAGCAATGCCTCAAACTACCTAGAATAACGCCAATAACTTGTTCAAAGGTTTTTCCTCTTACGAATTCTCATCATATTGAATCTCCATGTGAAGAGACGTTGATGTCATGACACACTTGATAGGAGAGGACCATTCTCCTTTTCTCTATCTGCATGACTAAGAAAACAAATTGTTTGAAGGTTTTCATTAGTCTCTCAGTTTTAATGACTAAAATGAGTGCAAAAGATGTTGTATTTTTTTATTCATTAATTTCTATGTTTCAATGAATAAAATGAGTGCAAAAGAAGTCGGATATTTTTATTCATTAATTTCTATGTTTCAATGAATAAAATGAGTGCTAAAGAAGTTGGATCTTTTTATTGATTAGTCTTTAAATTTCAATGACTTGAATGAGTACTTAAATGTTAGAATCTTTTTATTATTATGAGCACTATATATTTTAATTAAGATATATTAAGGAAAACAAATCTTTTTTTTTAAGTAAGAAGTATTATATATTAAAGGCCTTCCAAAACCAAAGTAGAGTCTCAAAATACAGAAATAGCCATACTGTAATTACTTGACTGCCCCAACAGAGGGGAAACTAGTCCAGCTAGCAGGGGAGTCAAGCATAAGTAGTGTAATAATCTAAGAAAAATAGTCTCAGTAAGACTAGTCACCAGTTAAAAAGAAAAGAAGCTAACAAGACCTAAAAAACCACTATGGGCCTAGACATCTGGCGAATAACCTGGCCAGGTGGCGTGGAAGTCCTCGGTCCAAGGTTCCTCCTCGACATACGTCACTTGGTCTACCCATTTCACTTCGGCTTCCACATTACTCGTGGTTCTATCGGCACCTGTTGAAGTATCCTGCAGTGGTCGCCATGCTGTGTCCACCTCCACGGCCATGTCCTCGTGCTTGGCCTGCTCCAGCCCATTCTCTGCGGATCGATGCACCTTGGCATTTCTTCCACTGGCAGCTGCATAGGGTTCCTCTACTGAAGCCGCCCCTACCGGATCCGGGGGGAAAGCCTCTTGAAGGGAGGAAAGAAGCTGAAGAAGGACCGCTACCTTTCTGTCCATGGCTTGCAGGCAAAATTGAAGGTCCTCCACCCCCTGACGGAGTTCAAAGATCAAACTGTAAAGGATGGGTAGGCTTTCTCTTAGTTACGTGTCGTAGAAGGAGTCAGAGGACTGGTTCTCGAAGTTCCAAGGCTTGCGAGGAGGAGGAGGCTCGTCTCCAGTTTTCCTTAAAGAGTAAAAAACTGGTATAGGGGCCGGATCAATTGTTGGACGGGCAAGAAGGGGACACGAGGAGGAGTTCGACATCTGGGGGATGATTGCTAGACAATTAAACTGCGAGACAGGCGGAGCAGGAGAGGGAGAAATAAAAGGTTTGGGCTGGAGGGAAGGGGAGGAGCAGGTGGAGGGTGAGTCAGGGGGCGAGACAGAAGGCCGACGAGGTTTCCATGGAGAGCCTCTCCATGGCCTCCCCCATGGGCGTGGCATGAGGTGCTTCTTGTGACTGGCAAAATAAACTAGGTGCACCAGACAGAGGTAGAATGCCTGGATACGAGTAGGGGCTGCAGAAAGCATGAAGGTTCGAGAAGATTTAGGCCATGGCAGTGAAGGGGGGATCCCTTCAGAGTGTGAGCAGAGATGAGGGGCACACACCAGCAACCAAGCCATGTAATAACGCGCGTAAGGAGAGGGAAGTTGCATAAATGAGCTTCTACGATGTCGTAGGAGCAATTTAATGTAGGAGTAGGGTGGCGGGCGGTGGCACGAGCTCGTCACATGGCTCCATGCCCCGGTGGCCGATCCCTGCCTCCGCTATACGCCGAGTGTTCTGCACTAGCACCCCATCCGGGGGCAAGGAAAACAAATCTTAAGATACATTTAGTTAAAAAATTAAACTAATCACATAACATGACCATAAACTAATTAATTAGATAAGTATACTAAACTAGATCAAAGAAATAATTGTATCAACTATATTACACAATGACATGCATTACACATATGTATATGTATAAATGAAAATGTTAATACATATATTATTATTGCTTAAAAATCAGTTGCATGTATAATACAATATGGTATAATACAATATGATATAAGTTTCACACTTATTTCCTTTAGCTTAAAAATCACGGTTGTAAGTACAATTTCATTTAGTAAAAGTTAAACTATGATATACGGTTCACACTTATTTTCTTTAGCTTAAAAATCACAAGTTAAACTATTTGGATCCATAAGTTATATTCTAAGTATGTGTGAGACAATAAACTATAATACAAAGGTGCATAAAAAGTGCATGAATCCCTCACATAAATTAAGTGTGAAATGGGATTTTAGCTTGAGCGTGTATCTAGGCTCCGGCCTTAAAAATATGCTGTATACTAATGCATGTGCATCACCACACTATTTGACTACAAATTAGGAAATGTTGAAGAGATAGAGCGCTGAATTGAGTAGCTACACAGTCATTGTTATAATTTGGGTATTATAGAGATTCTAAAGAAGTTGGAGCAACAAGTGGAAGTTGGAGCAACAAGTTAGAAGATGTAGAAGAGACTTTGAAAAACTCGGAGCAATAAGTTAGAAGATATAGACCAACTAAGAATGTTGCAAAACTAAAAATATACATACGAAGAAGTTGGAATACCTAAAAAAAAATGACCAATCATCAAACATATCGAAATTGCTTTAAAAATGATCCAACTATTAACTATACGAAACCAACACTAGCACAATGGAAAAAAAAAATACACATATGAAGGAGTTTGAACACAAAAGAAGAACGATTGTCAAACATATCAAAACGATTAGTCTCTAAGTTTTAATGACTAAAATGAGTGCAAAAGATGTTGAATCTTTTTATTCATTAATTTCATGACACTATTAATTTCATGACAAATTAATAGAGTGCTCATTCATGGTGTATAGGTATTCCAAGCATACCTAGAATAACGCCCAATAACTTGTTCAAAGGTTTTTCCTCTTACGAATTCCCATCATGTTGAATCTGCATGTGAAGAGACGTTGATGTCATGACACACTTGATAGGAGAGGACCATTCTCCTTTTCTCTATCTGCATGACTAAGAAAACAAATTATCTTAAGGTTTTCATTAGTCTTTAAGTTTCAATGATTAAAATGAGTGCAAAAGATGTTGGATCTTTTTAGTCATTAATTTTTATGTTTCCACGAATAAAATGAGTGCTAAAGAAGTTGGATCTTTTTATTGATTAGTCTTTAAATTTCAATGACTTGAATGAGTGCTAAAGATGTTAGAATCTTTTTATTATTCTGAACACTATATATTTTAATTAAGATATATCAAGGAAAACAAATCTTAAGATACACTTAGTTTAAAAATTGAACTAATCACATAACATGACTATAAACTAATTAATTAAATAAGTATACTAAACTAGATCAAAGAAATAATTGTGTTAACTATATTACACAATGACATGCATTGCACATATATGTATAAAAGAAAATGTTAATACATATATTATTATTGCTTAAAATTCAGTTGCATGTATAATACAATATGGTAGAATACAATATGATATAAGGTTCACACTTATTTCCTTTAGCTTAAAATCTTTTTATTATTCTCAACACTATATATTTTAATTAAGATATATCAAGGAAAACAAATCTTAAGATACACTTAGTTTAAAAATTGAACTAATCACATAACATGACTATAAACTAATTAATTAGATAAGTATACTAAACTAGATCAAAGAAATAATTGTGTTAACTATATTACACAATGACATGCATTGCACATATATGTATAAAAGAAAATGTTAATACATATATTATTATTGCTTAAAATTCAGTTGCATGTATAATACAATATGGTAGAATACAATATGATATAAGGTTCACACTT
>JASDQU010686619.1:0-23143 GCA_032191745.1 Picea mariana
CTCCTTGTATATTGAAATCTTTTTCTACTTCATGTTATCTTTCATCTGTGATGTTGTGATTATTCTCCTGCCCACACTAAAGCAGGTGACCAACATCAGATGTCTCTAATAGAGACTATTCTCTCTCTGACTCGTAAATTATAGACCCCAAAAAACATCTCTGCACACCAGCGACCATGGAATTACAATCAATTGTTATAGTCTTATCTAAATATTAGAAAAAAAATCTTAGGTCATTATTTAAGATTGAAATAAAAGAACCAATGCCACCTATTAGATACAGAGATATGAAAGTGTTAAGAACAATGTATCTAATGGAAACATAAACTAAGAGGATAAATTGTTAGTAAAAAATTCAAGTTTCTTAAATATAGATCGATGATATAGATTTAAATATTGATATGGCTAGTATCTTAGCAAAGGTTAGTGTACCTATCCCTCTTAGTACTGATATTGTATTTTTTTAAATACCTACAAGAAGATCGCTATTGCGACATCTTGGAGTGTCGCTCCCATAGCAACCACGTCGGAGATGATACCTCTTAACGTCGCTCTTCCCACGCTCTAGACGTCTCTCTTGCCACCCTCAAGACGTCAGTCTTGTCATGTTCAAGATGTCTCTATTGCCACGTCTAAGATGTCTCTCTTGCCACGTTCCTGATGTCTCTCTTCCCACGTTATAGACGTCTCTCTTGCCACCTTCAAGACGTTGGTCTTGCCACGTTTTAGACGTCTCTCTTGCCACGTTCAAGACGTCGGTCTTGCCACGTTTAAGACGTCGGTCTTGCCATGTTTCATACATCTCTCTTGCCATGTTCAAGACGTCGGTCTTGCCACGTTTAAGACGTCTGTCTTGCCACATTCCAAATGTCTCTATTGCCACATTTCAGATGTCTCTCTTTCCACATTCAAGACGTCGGTCTTGCCACGTTCAAGACGTCGCAATAACGATGAAATCTATGTCGTCGGAAAAGAGACGTCATGTGAAACGACATTTGTTGGTGCCTGTTGTTTGTCGTTCTGCCGACAATATAAAGTGGCAATTGCATCGAATGCGCCGTCAGAATTTGACCCAAATGTACTAGTGATTTTTGTTGGCCTCATGATGGTGGATGGATTTCTCCAATGAAATCCAAACCCCATTGTTGAAAAGGAGTTTCAACTGATATTGGTTTCAAGGGTAAAGGAAGTAGTTTCCTTTTCCTTCAAATATTTGGCAATTATGACAGGAGGTCACTTTCTTGTGGACATCTGCAAATAAGGATGGCCGGTAAAAACTAGCTCTTAGAATTTTGTTGGCAGTGATATTCTAGTTCAAGTGTCCACCAAAATCTACTTCATGAAATTCCTGCAAATATTTATCCGGCTCATCTTTCAATAAACAATTTAGTAAAATCCTTCCAACATCTTTCCAAGAAAAATTGTCATTTAAAATACAATACTTAATAGCTTTGATTTTAAGAAATCTAGATTTAGTCTTGGTTAAACCAGGAGGAGCTTGTAAATGATGTAAAACAAAAACTAGTTATGCATACCAGGGAGAGGTTGAGAAAACCTCATTACCTTATGGAGTCGCTCGCTCTTCTTTTTCATCCACTGTAGCTAGAAAATTTATATCCAAAGCATTAAAATTGGACTAATACATTAATTTTGCTAATCCCTGACCCGTAATGAGCTTGGATGGTTTGATCTCAATATCATATTCAAGGATAAAAACAATCCATTTACCCCTTTTTCCATCATCACTGTCTTGGGTCAGAATATCTTTCACCACAAAATTTGGGACATAAGAAATTATATGTGAATGGAGAATATATACTATGAAATCTTTGATTGCTTTTACCAAAGAAAAAGACTTATTTTCCATGTTGTTGTAATGTAGTGCAACATCTGTCAAGGATTTATTGAAGAATGCAATAGGGTGTTCATGGCCTTCATTGTTCTTCTGCAAGAGAACTACTCCAATAGTATGCTCTAAGGAAAAAGAGAATAAGAGGAAATCTTTTGTGAAATTATGGACGATAAGCACAGGGGATTGTGTTAAGGCTTGTTTTACTTGATTAAATGAGCGTTTTTCTTCTATGGTCCATTTTATTTTTGTGTCTTTTTTCAACATATTTTTTATATTTCTTAGAATTTCTTCAAGTTAGGGATAAATCTTCTTAGAAAGTTTTTTTTTTCCAATGAAACATTCTAATTCTTTTATGTTTTTGGGGTGATCTATTTTTTGAATGGCTTCAATTCTTATAGGATCAATTTAAATTATGTCCTTTGATATGATATGTCCAAGCAATTTACCTTCTTCTAGACCAAACAATGTTTTCTTTGGATTAAAAAAAATTCCAAATTTCTTGAATTTTTCAAAAAATATTCTAAGGTGGAGTAAGTGTTCTTCATCTGTTTTTGAAAAAATAGTGATATCATCCAAGTATACAACAATGAATCATCATAGTTCATCCAAAAAATAAATATCCATTGCTCTTTAAAATGTAGCCCCAACATTCATTAAACCAATAGGCATTTTCACATACATGAAAGTGCCCCAAGGTGTAGTAAATGTTGTTTTTTCTTGATAATTAAGGTGGACTAAAACTTGGTTGTAACCAGAAAAACCTTCTAACAGAGAAATTCTACTGGACCCAACTATTTTCTACAAAATATGGTCCATTTTGGGAAAGGGGTAGTTATCTTTGAGAGAGACTTTATTAAGGTTTCTAAAATCAATGCACAGTATTATTTCTCCACTCTTCTTCCTGGTTGGAACTAAATTTGATACCCAATTAGAAAATCTTAATGGGACAATGATTTTAGCATCATACATCTTTTTAATTTCTTTTTCAACTAGAGGCATCAACCTTGGGCTAATCCTCGTAAGTTTTTTTTAAAAGGATTTTGATCTTATTTTATGGGAATTTTATGTTGTATAATGATAGTGTCATAAGATTTCATATCTTCATAACTCCATGCAAAAGCATCTATAAATTTTCTAAATAATTCTACGTATTTCTGTTTTTGAGAAGGAGGTAAAGATTTAGACTATTTAATCATCTTTGGTTCTTTTTGAATTCCTATGTTGCAGTCTTCAACATCCTTTCGAGTAGGTTCAATTCTAGGTTTTTTGGCCACATCATCAAAATTAAACAAATCTTCCAAAAAGACTAACCCTCTAGGCATAATATTATCTTTCAATTGCAAAATGTCCAGATCTTTTTCTTTTTTTATTTATGTATTATAAACCTATATTATCTACATTTTATTTTTCATCATCATTATCAACATCTATGTTGGCACATTCAAATTCATTTTTTGATTGCAAAAAATTTTCAATTTGTTCATCATTTCCAAAAACTTGCCAATACCTAATATTGTCTAGGACAACAGGTCTGCATTTCACATCAACTATGTACTGGTGGTTAGAATTAAATGGTATCTTACAAGTCATCGTTGAGGTATCCATACCATCAACAATAATGTTTTGGTCTCTAGGAATGGCTAGCAAATCATATTCAGTAAAGCACTGCAGAAAATATAGACAAACATTTCTATAGGCTCTCAATATTGGGTGTTTATCAAAGTATTCACCTCTGATCTATTTTATTATCAGTTCAAAATCACCCCTAATTGAAATTCTCTTAGAACCAAGCTTCTTTAAAAGTTGAAAACCTAGCATTAACGCTTCATATTTAGCTATATTGTTGGCACAATGAAAATTCAACTTGTAGGAATGACTTTTTGTATGATTTGTTTCGGAATTAGAAACCCACACACTAGCTCCTGATCTTCCTTACCAACAACACCATCAAATTATAAACTCCATAGAGGTTCCTTTGGATCATCATATTGTACCATCACTATTTTGTCTTCTTCAGTGTTATAAACATCATCTTCCAAATTTGTAATTTGTCTTTCCATGTCTCCATCATTGTACAAAATAAAAGAATGAAGGTTTGAATGTTTGTTCATTTAATTTGTTTAGTTTATTCATTATGTTTCTAATTTTATTCTGATTATTTTTAATTTTTATTTTTTATAATGTTTTTATAATTATTAATTTCTTATTAAAAATAATTATTTATTATTTATTTTAATTTATTATTAAAACTATAACTTATTACCCTAATCTAATTACTAACCTAATTTACTAATTATTAATCTTTAACAATGTTCACTAATACTTATCTAAGCTTGTCTAACATTAATTTTTTGCAGGAATGATTGGCGGGCGAGATGTGGTGAATCAGATGAATGGACAAGGGAGCGAGTGATGCAGAAGTGAACTAAGGATTAGGTAAAATGGATGGCGGGAGAGGAAAAATTATACGAGGAAACCATGCAAGCTATGAGATTTCATCATGAGAGCAACAACAGATAGAAACTCAATAATCATATTTCCTACAATTTATAGGACCCTAACATAGGCTCCAATGGGGGATGAAAGCTCTGTAGGAGGTGTCAAGAACCATAGATATTTGAATATGAAGACTAGTGCCTTATCCATTGGGATAATCCGAAAACTTTATTCTGCAACCTATACCTATTTCGATCCTCAACTGAACCCAAATCAAACTGAAAACTAAAATTTGAAATGCACACCAAACTGGAAATTGTACTGCAATTTGAAACTGAGACTGAAAAAATATCTAAAAGGAATGCTCAAAGAGATGAGCTTATTTGCACATTGTTATCTACCCTAAGCTACTGAAAATTTTTCTAAATTAAATAATACTAAAATGCCAATGAATCCAATCCATTAGTTGTTGAAACAGTAGATTGCTTGACCATTTTTTAGCACAATCAAAAGAACAACTTGAACTTTTGTCCACAAAATCCAAGTTGTAAAGTGTAATGGAAACAACTGAAAACATGATTGATCATTTAATATTAGAAAATATTCCATGTACTCTGCTACATGATGAATAAATGCATGATTAATTACTTTGTCTTCCAGGCATTTAATGACTAGTTGGTCATGGATGATTTCATCATCATATGTATCCTCACGGTTAAACCCTGATTCTAACTCTACAGTGTCAATGTTGTACTTGAAAGAATAATCCTCATCAATTTTAAAATCAAAAGGTATTGAAATTTCTTCTTGTTTTGGAGGAGAAATATTTTCCAAGAATTGTTTAGGATCTTAGAAATTATATGACTGAATCTGAGACCCAAAATTTCAATATCCTCCTCAAATCTTTCAACAACTAACTCAAGAAAACAAATTTTACCCTTAGGAGAAAATTTGTTTGATTTCAAATAATGAAACAAGGTTGTTGAAAAAATTTCATTGATTGGAAACTCTGCTAAATTATCTCTGAATTCATTTAAAACTTCACAAGATAGAGGATTTGTCACATACCCATTCATCCCGTTTTGAAAGAAATCTGATCAACGTGTATTGGATTTTCCATGAATGCTCTAAAATCTGGATTCTTTGACAGTGGAGTCACCTTGAAAACATTGAAGCTTTGAATACTTTGAACATGTAGTCACCAAGTGAATAATTTAGCCTTCTTGTGTCTGATCACTATTCACCATCAGTAATCAAATCTGGAACTTGATACACTTTTTTGAGGAATATACCTAGTATGGTTGCCAAAATTTTAGCACTCTATAATTTCTAAGGCTGAGAAAGAAATGGACAGATGTAAATATTTCAACCATCTTTGGATTGTATTCTCACCTATACAACCAGAGAGGGCTCTCTCACAACTGAAAAATACTCAAAAGATTTGGCAATTATCTCACAGAGGTAAGATTTTGGTATAAAATGGGTTTGGTTTGGTTTTTAAAAGAAAATACATGGGATAAAATACCATTGGGAAATGGAGTCAAGTGCTGAAGATTAAAGATAGTGAGTCAATAATAGATGGGTACTCTCTGAAAACAAAGGCAAAGTAGGCATTGTTTTTTAGCAAATAATATTTAGATGATAACAGAAAAAAGAACAAGATAGTCCATCACAGTGAGATCAATTAATAATTCTCAATGTAACTTTAGAAGGAAAAAAAATAAGATATAGATCACCCTGGACAGAGCACTGAATACAGATGAATTTTGAACCAACAATCCTTTAAACATAATAAGTATTTACTACATGAATGGAGCATCAAAGATGAATTCCAAACATCTACTCTCATTTAAATACTAGAAGAAATAAACATTAATGGAAATGTGGATTATAGAGAAAGACATGCTTAGAACATCACCATGATGAATCTATTCTTGATGAGAGTATTGACATCTGTATTAATTCATAAAAAACGTTCAGGAAAATGATACAATCCAAATAGACATCTTTGGCAGCAATTCCCACCTTTACATCAAAAGGCCTCCAAATATATAAGATTCCATCACCACAATAGGTTGCCAAGAGTTCAATTACTGCTGCCTATAATCATGGATCTGGTTATATTAATAGAGAACAAATCCCCAACAACTTTACTAAAAATAGTAAATCTAATTTGACAAAAGATCATAGATCTCGAGCAAAATTAGAATCTGAGGTTGTGGTTTGTTGTCAGGTATATCTGGAAACCAATTTGATGGGATTTGTTCATGATTTGTTTCTTCAATTTATGCTCTTTGCCTGGTCATTTTGACCCCTCTACTATCTGTCTCTTTTGATTTATTCGCCTCCCGAAATTCTGAAAAATAGGGTCCAAGGAAGTCTTTGATTCTCCCACTCTGAGATAGATGTGTACAATCCGACGGAGGTTTTTGAATATCAACTTGTATTGAGAAAAAATCCCTCTCAGTTTTTTGAAGTTAATCTCTAGCTGTCTGGGATCTGGGTTTGAAATAGATGTCTCAAACAATAAAATACTAAATCCCAAAAAAAGGGGCTCACAGATGCTTTTGATTCTCGCAATATGTAAAAACAATGAGAAATCTGGGAGAGGTTATTGTTATTTTTCCCGTTCTGAGAAAAAAAATATTTCTATTTCTCAAAATTCCTCCTGGTTTACCCGGATGTGAGTGGAAAATGACGTATGAAGTACCAAAGGGGTATTAATAAACTTAGGATATAGTTTTTTGTTTTTATTTTTAATTATTTAGTTTTGTTTTATATGTATTTTTTATTATTTGTTTTGTTTTACGTGTTTTATCTTTTCTGTTTTATTTATAATGTTTAGTTTTTATTTTTTTCAATTGTTTTATTCATTTGTTTTCTTAATTTAATTGTTTTGTTTTGTTTTTTATTGTTTTCATTTTGATTTTTTATTTGTTTTAATAATAATTTATTTATTTTGTTTTTATTTTTTATAAAGTTTGTTTATTTAATTTGTTTAGTTTATTAATTATGTTTATAATTTTATTTTGATTATTTATAGTTTATAATTTTTATAATGTTTTAATAATTAATAATTTCTTATTCAAAATTAATTATTTATTTATTAAAAATAATTATTTATCAATTATTTTAATTTATTATTAAAACTATGACTTGTTACCCTAATCTAATTAATAACCTACTAACCTAATTTACTAATTATTTATCCTTAACAATGTTCACTAATACTTATTAACTTATTGTTTTTCATTTACCCTAAGCTTGTCTAACATTAATTTTGTGCAAGAATGGTTCACAGGCGAGATGTGGTGAATAAGATGAATGGACAGGGGAGTGTGTGGCACAGAAGTGAACAAAGGATTAGGTAAAATGGATGGAGGGAGAGGAAACATTATCTAAGGAAACCAGACAAGCCAAGATCTTTCGTCATGAGAGAAACAACAGATAGAAACTTAATAATCAAATTTTCTATAATTTATAGGACCCTAACATTCACAACCATTATTTGATCTTAGGCACTTGATGTAAAGCCACATTTATTTTCAACAAGGGTCCGAAACTCCTTAAAATTTTCAAAGACAAGTTTCTTATTCTTAAAAAAATAAACCCATGTGAAACAAGAGAAAACATCAATAAAGGTCAAAATATACCTTGCTCCTTCCAGTGAATGTAGATTGATGCAACATACATCATTGTGAACCAACTCCAGTAGGCGCTATTCTCACCATAATTTTCGATAATCAAAAGGTGCATTATGATGCTTCCTAAGCACATAGCCCTTACAGACTCCTTTAGGGGGAAACACTTTAGGTAGACCAACAACCATGTTATGAGTTTCTATCGACTACATACTTTGAGAATTCAAGTGTTTGAGTCATTCATTCCAAGTTCTACTTTACTCATTAGTGTGAGCAGCAAGCAAAGTTAGTTCTCTATTGGGTTGATTCGTGTCACATAATTTGTATAAATTGTTTGTCGGGTCGAGAAGTCCATTAGTGACAATCAACTTTCCTTTATTCAAATAACAAACATAGAACTGATCTGGCCAAAATTCCATAATCTTACTTGTCTATGTTAACTAAAAATTGAACAACATTTGTCACTAAGGTTTGGAAAATGATAGGCTTCAACAATTTTCCCATGTGAACAGGTAACATCACCCTGACTAGAAACATGCAAATTAAAATCACAAGCAACATAGATTTTCCTCTCTTTAGCTTCATCCAACCATGTGAACAAGGAGGTATTATTATCTATGTGATGAGTGCACCCTAATGACTACCCATTTCTTATACGTAGAATGATACAACAATGATTCAGAAGTTCCCACTTGGAAGGTGAAATTATCAATGGATTGTCGTTAAGAGGACACATTTCCTTCTAGGCGTTTAACCTTATCCTATAAATCATATCTCTTCTTATAGAATACTTTATCCCCATGTACAGTCTTTCCACAATAATGACATGTATTCTTCTTTCGACTTCACTATGGTGCATATATCTTCCCCTTAGGTTTTCGATCATGACATGCAAGTTTCTATGTAGAGTCGTCAAACCATACTCTATCCCTGGGATCCAAATTGATATTTTTGTTTATAAAATGGGCTTGATGTTTACCACCAATATTTCCTTCTTCAAGTAGGTTGTGTTTGTTAGTAATCAAAATGCCACATAAATATTCAAAGGTATAATCCTTACCATATTCCTTGTTTTGTTTCCAATTGGTGCGAAAAGTTGACATGGAGACATCGAATGGTTTATTAAATTTATCAGGATCAACTAGATGATTTTTCCATCCTTCTTCTGATAGTTATTTCCACATTCTCCCAATTTCAACTAGAGTTCTTTGACATGTGCCAAAAATTCATCTATCATGTCAAAAGAATGAGAATAGAGAGAGATAAACTATTTGTCTGACTTCATGATGTGGATCTTGTTGAATCAGTTGAAAAATGACATCATCTTCTTACAAAATTGATGAGGGAATTTGATTCCACTAAGGTGAAACTGAATTTACCATGAGATATAAGTGTTGATGACCGGGCCACAATATCATCCTTCTTACCATAAACAACAAACTTTTATTGATTTTTTGTTTGATCTGGAACCACAATATTTGTATACTACCACAATCCTTTACTCTTTAGTATTATTTCCATATCTGTTTCCCATACTGCATAATTTTATCCATTCAAAATAACGAAACCGATCTTCAAATCCATATTTTATATCTAGATTGAAAGTTCTATTTCAAATGTTTGAATCGAAAAACGACCGACCTAGAGTCAATCACACAAGATATTTGACTTAAAAAGGTTTACAGATAAGAGGTCAAGGTTTTACACCATAATCCCTAATACCATGTTGGGGAAATGGGTGGAACCTATAATGAAACATACATACTATTATGTAGACAATTGAAGATGGAATAACATTTATAAGACAAAGTTGATGTCTAAATACACTATTACAACACCTAAACAAAGTGCATTGTGACCAGAACATCATAATGCATATTGGACCATGATGTATCCATATGATATAAATTTTATCGCTTGATGATAATGACCCATGGGGTATACTATTTATAGCCTTAAGATCTAACCAACTTCCATAGAATCTGGAATATATTGTCCACATGTAATAGTCTATTGTTATATTCAACTTCGACAAATCCATGCTATCGAGTTGAATCTATAAGGATGTTCGAACTGGACATCCATGCATCCAACTCGTAATGGAATGTTAGGCTATTCGATCCACCACTCGACTATATTTGATTTCTAGTAGACTTTTTGACCAATAGACATGTTGACTACTTGATCAAATGACATAAAGTTCTGATCAATTTCTTGACCGACTGTATCCATATATAGGTCGACCACCTAACCAAATAAATATAGGAGGAGTGTGATTAACCATCAATGCTTGATGTTCCAACAATTTTAGTGAAGGTAATAGAAGGGATGTGGCTCATATTTTAGTGGAATTAGACCCAAGCCAAAGTATTTATGAAACTATTAATCAAGTGGTTGATCAAAATTCTTACTCTTAGGTGTTGTATTATTTGAGCATTCGTTTCTACTATTCTTGTTGTCACAAAGTAGATCATATTTTAGTTGACTACGGCATGAAATTTCTTTAGCATTTTAAGGGTTCTTGGAGGGGTTTTGGGAAGGTAGAGTCCACATGTTTTTCTACTAGTGAGTTGAAGGAAAATTACTGTAGATGACTTATTTCCATTCTAACATCGATGGAATAGTTTCTCCCAATATTAACTCCACTAGTTTGGGTGAAAAGAATGATATTGTTATTGGATATTTGACAATTCCAATGAATGGGATTGCATCGGGGCTAGATCAATCAAGGATACCAACATATATTCTTGGATATTATATTGAACCTACTACTTCTCGATGGAACAAACTTGAGGTGATATGGTCGTCTAGTGAATCTCTTCAGCGTGACTCTGGAAAGTTCATAAATTCTTTCTCTCATGATTTGTATTATTCTATATCTATTGTGCTCCTTTATTTTTAGGGTGAATATTTAGGGGTGGGACCTATGTTATCCTCTGTTTTTATATTAGAGAAAAAATCCTTGGATTTCCATGCTAGTATTTCCCATGCTATGGATCTATAATCTAATTTTGATATTCCCTCCACCACTTTATAAAATAGGACAAAAGGGTCATCGGATTATTTTTTGCATTCCTTTCGGTGGGACCAAAGGCCCCAAGGTACGATCCAGTACTTACCATGATTTGGGGGTTTATGGTTCATCAAATCTGAGGAACATTATCCTTCAAAGGCCAACAAAACGATAGGCTAGATATTTTCACATGAAAAGGAAAACTATGAATTTTCTAAGGGTCTCCAAAATCTCATCTTAGGGATTCTTAGAGAAGGAGATGATCCCAAGTTTCATTGGCCATGAGTTTTATGTTAGTGACTGTGAGAGGGTTGACGGGTAGGCCCAAAAAAATATCCCCAAATTTTATTTTTCTCAAAATAAGCCATATGTTGTATTTATTGAGGATGCCATGGGTTTATGTGAGATTATAATCACTAATCTCAATAAAATGTCATCGGGCTAGGTATTTTTTTATTGGATTTTATTGTTTCTTTGAATGGTATTATTACAAGTTTATCCTCCTCTATTCCATTTTTTAATGTCTTCTCTATGAAATTAGGGATTCGCACTGAGGTTTTAGAAAATACCTAGACCAAAAGATTTTTCTATGCAACATTTATGGGCCTTATATTGATGAGCAGGACTATTGGAATTATCCTCTCAACCTAAATATATTTCATTCGGAGGTGATGATATTGGGTGGGGAACTAAAATTTACTCTAATTTGTGAGAATTCATGGGAGGAGTATGTGAGGGAAGACCATCTATCTCATTTATTTTTAAGAAAAAATGAACAATATGGCTTGGTCGACGTTGATCTAGTGGTTATATGACTAACTTGGTTTAATAACATGAGTGGTTGTAATTTTTTCCTTAAACACTTGTATAGATTCCTTGTTCATCATTCTATCTTCGAGGACATTGGTGTTTTTAGATCATGAGTGGAGAAAATCAGATATTTGAATCACTTTCTTATTTTTCTTGAAGTGGACAAGCCACATTACTAGGTAGGGGCCCTGTACAAATTTCATCCTTTATGGATTGAATTATATGAATTCCAAACCTTAGTTTTAGAGACATGGTAGAATTATCAAAAAAATGATGACTTATCCAGCAATCATCAATCTGTAAATTCTTTGCGCATGTTGAAGGAAAAGGTTATCCATTGGGTGGCATACCAAAGGAAGGTGATGGGATAAAATATTTTCTATCTAAAGGGCCAATAAGTGACCTAATTTTTACCATTATGTACCTAAAAACCTACTTTAATTGACCATGTCTAATAGTAATTGTGGATATTTTGCAAGTTGTAAAATGAATAGTTTTGAGGATGGGATTTAATGAGTAATGGTAATATTGTTTTTAATATCCATGATGAAGTGTGTGTAGCATAATTTGAGTAGGTAAAACTATACATGAAAAGAGGAATATACTAGTACAAGGACAGAATCAAGTGTCATGTCCCCACCTACCTCTAGATGTGATGCCAATGCATTTATGACCACTACATTTGGACTCGAACAAGAAATATCTGAAGTATAACCAAGATACTGATGAAGTATGTGATGCCCCATACTACCTTCTTAATTCAAGGAAAAGTTCAAGTTCTAGTTGTATAAATAAACTCTAATAGGAAGAACAAAGGGAGGAAAAATAGAGGTTTGAAGGTTGCATTATAGTATTTTGTTGAGAATATTTTTAAGGCTTGGATCTTTGCTCCCTAGATGTAATAGTTGTTATTGGTTAATAAAGATTTTATTTTTCCATCTAATTAGAGTTTTCACAAGTTCCTTGTGTTTATTGGATAGGTCCCATTCAAGAGGGCTCAAGGACCATTTTTTTATTCTTTCTTCCTTTTTTCATTTTAATATTTTGTTGCATTTCATTTTCTTAATATTTCTTAGAGAATTAGCTAGATATGCACATCATTTTCTAATTATAGTTTTTCATGCTTACTTAAGCTACTAATAACTTGTAATGTTTAGCCTGTTTCTTGTAGAAGTTATTGCAAGTTCATTCAAGTGTTGAAGAGCATATTTTTAGGGCTATGAACCTCATCTACATATCATTGCATCATGATTTTTCGTTGTTAATAGTTTAGAAGAATTAACAAGATTTTCACACATCTTCTTAACTTCTTGTAGAAGTTCATGTAGAACTATTATGTTTCCTAGAATCCTCAAGAATTGTTACAGTTCCTATAGAAACTTCCCAAAGGAGAGTTTCGGTTGAAGTTTCTTCCATTTATTGTATATCATTTAATGAGAGTGACATATTTTAATAATATGAAAATAGGTTTTGATATTTAATCAAGGGTTAGGAGTCACTCTTGATGCAATTAATTTCATTTCCTTTCATACAATAGATTAATTTTATTTTTTGCAGCTAGGTTAATTTCCCTTTTCATTTTGGTGTGTTTCTAATTATGTAATTATATTAATATTTATTTCTTACAGATAGATTACTTTCTTTTCAGTTTGGTGTGACTTCCATTCATGCAACTATATCAAGTTTCATTTATGCAATTAGTTCATTTTTCCTTCAATAGGTTGTAATTGGGTTTTGTGCAATTGTTTAGTTCCCTTGATCAAACTCAGACCTAGGGTGTTGCCAATCCTAATAATCATATAGATATCTAGTGTAATCCATATATTTTTCATAGCACCTCTAATTTTTTTATGATCCCTAATTTGATAATTAAAGTAACAAGCTAAAGAAGTGGTAACATTATTGTTTCTATTTGAAGGCCCGCAACTTTTTGGTGTTGTTTCCAGGGAGGTTCTAAAGATTGCACATGACATTATTTTTCAATGAAATTTATAAATATATGAGAAAAGAAAAAATAGTTTCATATCCTTTGATATCCATGAATGACTCAACTTAGAGATAAGAAAGGAAATGTTTTACCCAAAAACCCTAGCCCAAAAATAGGTCCAAGTAATCTAGAATTTGATTGTGAAACACTTGAAAGTTTCTTGGAAAGAGAAGCAAGAGAATTTGATAATCTATTAGAAGATGGTAAGTATCCATCCCACCATACAATGGTTGGTCAAGAGCATGTAGAACAATTTTTTGAGTTTCCCATATGGGAAACCAATAGAGAAACTAAAATGAAAAACATTAATCCTTCTGCCTTACCTCAGTTTCATGGTCTTGTTTTAGAATATCCTGACACAATTTTGTTTTAATTTGTAGTGGTATCTAGAACTTATGATTATATTGCAGATGAACAAAAGCTCAATCTATTTCCCTCTACTCAAAAAGATTCATGTCTAAGATGGTTCATGAGCATGGAAGGAGACAACTACATAATCTAGGACCAAATGAAGAACACCTTCAGTGAAACTTACATGGATTTCATAACAAGGAATACAAGAGATGAAATATTTAGAATGAAGGAGTGGATGAATATTTAGAATACATAAAAGAGATCTTTGAACTAAGCTATAAAATATCCCACAACTACACTTTGGATGAATATTAACTTAAGCTTTTCTTACTCAAGGGAGTAATAGAGGACCTCATGGAAACACTGAATCTCTTATCAAATTGAGATATTTACCAAATGAATTACGATGATATTAAAAACATATTCATTAATCATTCCAGATACTCAAGGAAGAAAGGTAGAAATAGTAAAGGAATGGTAACACAATATTCTAACCCTACAACTCTTATAAGAATGATATAGGAGGATTATTAGAAGATATGAGAAATGATACTTTTCATTTATTAGCTTTGAAAATGGATACATTGCAAATCAAGAAGAAATAGGAGGAAGTAGAAAAGTCATTAGCTATGTTTTTCCCTAAATGCACCAATATGAATATTAGGAATGAATTTCCCCTTGACCTTATATAGGTTTGTGGTATTTGTGAAGAAGCTCATGCAATGGAAAATTTTCCTTCTTTTCCATGGTTAAAATCTACATTGTAAGTAGAAAAAGAAAATATGGAGTCAATATGCTTCATCAACCAAATAAGACTTGCTCCAAGACCCTTCCAAACATGTATGAGTTACAATCATTCTCAGTATTTTGGTGGATATAATGAACAAATTCATTCTCAACCTACTTATAATCCTAACCAATCACCATGGATAGTCCCAAATAAATGGAAGCACAAAGGCCAACCTATTCCTTATTCATACAAACCATTCCCTAGTTTTCCACAAGCCGCAAATTCTCAGTGAACTCGTCCTCCACAGGGATGGAGGCGTAAACATTTTTATCAAAAATAATTGATGTCGCCTCCTCCTCAACCCAATAACACTTTCAAAATAGTGATCCTCCTAAAAATCCATAATTACTTGATCAATCTTCCCCTAATACACATAATAAACATATTTAGACTATGTATATCATTGAAGCCACATATCAAACTTACTCCTTAGATGTTCAGGAAATTAACCTTAGATCAAGGAAATTCTTACAAGAACCTCCAAATCCCATGAGGGATTTAGATCCTGAAAAGTATGATACCATATTACCATGGACTCAATCCCCACCTTATCCTAGAATGTTGAATGTTAAGAAAGCATATACATCTGAAGAAAATTAACTCTTAGGAGAACTCAAAAAATTATGTTTGAAGATACCTCTCCTACAAGATATTACATATGTACCTATTTATAATAGATTCATCAAAGAGGAATGCATCAAAATACTAGGGAGAAAGAAAAAGGACACTCATACAATAAATATAGGAAAGTTAGATGATTTCATTCTTGGAAGGATAATTGTTCCTAAATATTTGTATCTAGGAATCCCTTTAGTAAATGTGAACAATAATAACATCTTGATTGAAAAAATTCACACAAATTTTATGAAAAAGGATACAATGTTAAAATTAAATCTCTAGGGATCCCTAATAAATACATCCATTATGCTTCAACTTGTATATAGATCCAAAGTAAAGCCTAAGGTAATGTTGGAAGACATAGTTCTCTCCATTGATTCTTGGGAATATCTAGTTGATGTTTTGGACCTTCAAGCCAAATATAAATTCAATGGGTATACCCTTATCTTGGGAAGACCTTGTTTGACCACAACAAATGCATACATCAACTTTAGTGTAGGGAACATGATAATCACTAATGGTAATTATAAAAATAAAAATAAATATTCTTTACCCCCTCATCCAACCAATTAGCTCTGATACCAATGATCCAGATCTTGGGGAATGTGGTCTAGATGGATTGAATGTCGATAGAGGAGGAGCTTAGAAATACAAATATTGCATAAAAAGAAGCATGGAAAAAAAACATGTAAATGAATTACTTGGAGGTGAGGCTCAAAGAAGAGCTTCACCTCTAAAACTAACTACTAGTAAATCACTCAGAGCTAATGAATCTCACAATGAACAATAGAAAATATGAGAGAAGCCAAAATGAGTAACTTGATATTATGAGAAGGCTTGCTAGGCCTTTATATAGAATTACAAAATGTTCCATTGGACAAAGTCAAAAAGAGCTCATTAAATGAGTCTCTATTATTAGTATAATAGATCTAACTACCCAACTAACTAAGTAGTGGAAGATAAAATCCAAGAGCTCATTAAATGTGTCTCTATTATTATAATAATAGATCTAACTACCCAACTAATTAAGTAGTGGAAAATAAAACCAAATACAATAATGGAGAGGTGGGACTCTCTTTGACACTTATGGGAAACATGTTAGCCCAATGAATTAATGAGGAGGTGGGCATCTCCTTGATCCACATTGACAATCTATTAGATTTATAGCTTTATGACTTTGGTATCTGAATTTAGACCATATACCCCCTTAAAATTCAGATCAGTTGAAGAAGAAGAAGAAGAAGAAGATGTGGTCCAAAATTATTCCTATACTATATACACAATTAGTATATCCTTTGCTAGCATCAAAATTGATGAAGACACCTTTATTTCAAATTTCCTGCAAAACCAATACCCCACTGACGTAACAATAGAAGGTAGAAATGATGAAGATGAATATGAAAATGTTATAATATTAAAGAATATTGAGAGGGCGGGTGAATCAATATAGAGTTATTTAAACAATTTTAACCTTCAAGCACCATATAAACATTAAGCATTAATCATTTCATTCACCATCACATAAAATAATACACATTGCACATATATTTTTACATGCAAAACCAACTGGGATAAAACCACAAAAATGTTTCTTAAGTAGTTTCAAGATTTTACAAGCACGAACTCTAAGGAAGCACCCACTCCCTGTGTTTTCTAGAACCTACTAGAAGGAGACACCAATCCCCTTGGAATATTTTAAATGATTATACAGGATCAAATCAACCTTCAAATACAATCCCAAAATCACTTCTTAATTCTGCATACAAAACACCTCAGAATTGTATCTCAAATATGCAAAGTTGTAAGACTCACCACGAGCTCAAATTTTCATTTATGATTCTAAAACTTGGAACTTAGATATTAGGATTTGTTCTCCTTCTAATGAAATAAGTGGAGTTAAATTTAGGGGCTTATTCGCCTCGATTTAGTGGCTTATTCACTTGGATTTAAGGGCTTCTTCACTTGCATTTAGGGGCTTCTTCTCTTGGTTTTAGAGGCTTCTTCACTTGACTTTAGGCTCTTATTCACTTAATTTTACGGCTTGTTCAAGGCTCCTTCAAGGATCCATTTGTGTACAACTCAAAGTTGGCATGTGGAAATAACCACATGTTATCTCATCTAGTGAGGTCCATGCTTAAAATATATGTCATAAGGGGACCACTTTGAAGTTATATACACTTATGTCAAGGATCCTTCAAGGCTGTTCATGGCTTCTTCAAGTGGACACATAATAATCACTTTTATGGGTTTCTAGGATTTTGTTTAGGGATTATTCCAAGGTTGAAATAAATGAAAACCAATCTTCCAACCATCTCCCCTTTCGAATTTAGGGAAACTTAGTAAAAACATCACTCCCCCATATCTTCGTGCTCTAATCCCAATGATTGTACTTTCCTCTTGTATTCATTTTGACTCCCCCTATATTCGTGCTTCTAGTTTTACTATTTTTCTCTCCCCCTTGGACATCAATGGAAAAGGGTAACTCCCCCTAATAGTTATCCTCTTTTTATTATTGCAAGAGATTATGGAAATCAACTTGGACCAGAAATTACTCCTAGTTTTTTCAAAGATACTCAAAGGTATCCCTTGGAAGAGGCTTTGTGAATATGTCTACAATATATTATTTTGTCCCAATGTACTTAAAATTGATATTACTCTCTATGACTTCTTCCCGTAGAAGGTGGAACTTAATAGGAATATGTTTGGTCTTGAAATGCATCACTAGATTATTGGAGATGCTTATAGAGCTGGTGTTGTCAAAAAGTATCGGAATAGGCATATCATACCTCACTTGTATGTCTTGCATGGTTTTCTTCATCCAGAGAATCTAAGTACAATATGTTGTTGCTGGAATAAATTTTGCTTATGCTATGGACAAGCACATTGAAGATTGCTTCTTACTCAATCAGGACACTAAGCAGTCACCTAAGTAGAAATATTCTCCAATTGCACTTATTATGTCATAAATTCCCAATCTTCATCCATGTAGGAGACCATAGTTAACTCATTTCCTTTCAAATACCATAGCCCAAAATCCATTGTTCCTTTAATATATATGAAGATCTTTTTCACTACTAGAACATAGGTTTCCTTTGGTGTTGCTTGAAATCTTGTGACATGTCCAACTATTTACATCACATATGGTCTTGAAGCTATCCTATAAACTTTAATACCAATCATTGATCTATATATTCTTTGATATTCTTCTTTAGATTCATCATCTTTTCTCAACTTGCAATTGGTAACCATTTTAGTACTTAGATGTTTATAGTCTTCCATTTTGAACTTATTCAACATTTCCTTGATGTACATGGTTTGGGAAATGAAAATTCCTTCATCTAGCTGATATTTTGGAGTCCTGAAAAGAAAGTCAACTCCATGAGTAGGGACATTTAAAATTCATTATGCATATCCTTGAAAAACTTCTCACTCAATCTATCATCGTTACTTCCAAATATGATGTCGTCAACAAACACTTCAATAATAATCATACTTCATTTATCCACTTTTATGTATATGTTATTATTTTTATTTTCCCTTCTAAATCGTCATTGTTGTTGTAAGTACCTTTCCAATATTGAGTACCAAGATCTTGGAACCTACTTAACTCCATAGAGAGATTTCTTCGATCTGCAAACATAGTCTTCATTTTATGATAGTAGAAACCCTTTTGGTTGTTCTATGAATACTTTTTCTTCTAATTATCCATTCAGAAAATTTGATTTTACGTCCATGCAATACACTTCTATCCTCTTGGATCATGCATAAGACAAGAAAATTATGATTGCTTCCATTCAGGCCACGAGAACAAATTTTTTTTCAAAATATATTCCTTCAACTTGATCATATCCCTTGCACACTAGTATTGTTTTTTTTACTCTTTACATGTCCATATTCATTTAGCTTGTTTCTGAAGACCCATTTTGTCCCAATCATATTTTTGTCCTTTGGTCTTGGAACTAGTTCCCATGTCTCATTCTTTTCTATTTGATTTAGTTCTTATTACATAACCTTATTCCAACCTACATCATTTATAGATTCCTCAAATTCACTTGGTTAAATTGTGGACAGTAATGAAAAAATCATTTTCTGGGTGTTTATGTTTTCCTTCTTCTAGTTTCTACTCCAGGACTTCTATCTCCAATGATTTGTTCTTTTGAATCATTCTTATAAACTTGGAGGTTATGTGTTCTAAGAGGTGTCTAAAAATCTTGCAGGTTTTTTTCTTCTTGTTCTTCTTTTGATTGCTTATCTTCTTGTTTTTGTTATTTTTCTTCCTCTTCTTCTTGATTTATCTCTTCATTTTCATCTTCTTCAAACATGTTTGAATTTATGCTTTCCTTCCTCATCTTCAAAAAGTATGTTTCATCAAATTTTACATTGATGTTTTCCGCTATCTTGTTGAGTCTTTTATTGTAGCACTTATATGCTTTGATTTTGCATGAATACCCAACAAATATGTCTTCGTCCACTCAAGAGTCAATTTTTCCAATCTTCTTGTCTTCCCTTTTTATGTAACACTTACTTCCAAACACTCTAAGGTTCTTGAAATTGGTTGGTATTCCTTTCCATACTCATATGGAGTCTTATCACTATTACCTCTAATCAATCCTATGTTCAATAGATGAATGAGTGTATGCACTATTTGTCCCCAAAATATATCACTTAGCTTGGAGTCATTCAACATGGTTTTGGCCATTTCTTGTATAGTTGTGTTTTTCCCTTTTGCAACTCCATTTTGTTGAGGTGTTCTGGTTGTTGAGAATTGTCTTTCTATTCCCTATTCTTCAAAAAAAAATCCATGAATTCATTTGAAGTAAACTCACCTCCATTATATGATCTTACGCATTTGATTTTCAAATTCATTTCATTTTAAACTAGTTCTTTGAATACATTCAAAAATTCGAAAGCTTCTAACTTTTTCTTGAGGAAGCAAACCCAAGTAATTTTTGTGTAGTCATCAATGAGTAGCATGAAGTATTGTTCACATATAGTCCTTTTTTTCTCATGGTCCCACATAAATCAGTGTGTACAATCTCCAATGGTTTTGTGGTAGAGTATTCCTTTGTACTAAATTCAACTTTTTCTTGTTTTACATGCTAACAATGCTTTCACATAGTATTCGTTGGCTTTGTAATTTATGACATTTCTCTTAAAACTTTATCTTTGCTGATATTGACAATATTATGAGAGTGTATATGTCCCATTCTCCTATTCCAAATCCAACTTTCATCTTTTTTTCCTGAACAACTTCTTTCTTCTTTGATCTCATTCAAGATGTATATGTTGTTTGGAGTCCTTGTCATTGTTTCCACTATTCTTCCTAGTCATTATTTCCTTATTTCACATTCTTTTGAATTAAATATAAGTGTGTGTTCCTCATCATACATTTGGCTCACACTTAGAAAATTATGCTTCATATTTTGAACAAGTAGGATATTTTCTTCCATAGCATCTTTGTTTCCAATATTGACTATGCATTTTCCTATATTTTGGGTGCATTATCATTGTTGAACATGACACACCCTTGTTTTTCTTTCTTTAATGTTACAATTTTTTTTTTTTGTCTCTAGTCATATGCTTTGAAAATCAACTATCAATATACTAATGGCTTCTTCTATTTTGGGCTTGTAAGGAAAACCCACATTCCTCAACCTTCAAATCTTCTTTATTTATTTTCCAAGTTCTTTGTTTTTCCCCTATATGATTGAAAGGAAAATTCCTAGTTTGCATTGAGGAAACTATCAAATCACTTATGCCAATTCTGGATATGTGTCCAAAATTGTTACATCTCTAGCATTCAATTTCATAACCCAGATCACCAAAACTATTATAATTTTTGTGAAATTCCTTAGGAGGATTTATAGGAAAATTGACTTCATAATGATTCTTGGTATTTTCATAGATACTTCTATTCCATATGTTTCTACCCTTTGCATAGGCTCTACAATTTATGGTTTGTGCCCAAAATTATTGCAATAATAACAAAATCCAAGAAAACTATTTTGGTACGTGGGTGTGGGTGGTCTTCTAGATTGTGTTGTTCTTCTAAAATAATGATATTCTTATTGGGTATTATTGATTCTTTGTTTTTTATTCCATGTTCCTCTAAATGCACGATCTTCTTCTTGATTTTTCTTTATTTCTTGTTTTTGTATCTCCTCCTTTAGAAGCTTGCATTCTTCTTTCTTGATGGAACCCTTGAGAGTATTTTCATAACTTCTTTGATCTCTTTCATTTCTTGTCATCATAGAGATTGAAATATTATCAGTACTATTTTGTTTTCATTCAAGTCCAAACTTGTCATAGAATGGTTTTTTATTGTAGATGATTTCATCTAGTATTTTGGTGCTACTGCCAAAATTTAGTTGGATGTCCTTCTTGAGTAGTTCCTTTATTAGTGAGACAATTTTAGCTTCCATATTCTATTTTATTTTCTTCTTTTCTTCCAATTGTCTCTTGAGTGTTTCTTCAATAACTTTGGTTTCTTCCAACTAATTCCTTAAATCTATGATATTATGCTTGGCTTCTTCAAGATTTTTTCTAAGGTTTTGAAATCCTTCCTTCAATTTACTTAACTCTTCTTTGAGAGGAATTTTTTCTTCCTTGTTATTCTTAGATCACTTAAGGCGTTGATCAATTCTTCCTCAAGATTCACTTATCCTTATTCTTAATAGTCTCATTCATTACTTTTAGTAGTTTCTTCTTGAGTCTCTAATGCCATCAAGAGTACTCTTCTTGAGTCACTGTCACTATCATCATCTTCATTGGATGAGGAACTATCGTCTTTTGAATAGAGACTTTCCTTCTTCAAAAATCTTTCTTTGATTCTTTCCTTGTCTCTTTTTTGATATTTTTTTTCTTTCTTACGAACTTCTTCTTCATCACTATCTAAATGCGTTGCATAATGACACTTGGAAGAAAAATGGCCAACTTTACCACAATTAAATAATTTGAAAGGAATAGTACCTTTTTACTTGTCGGTTCCTCTTTTTAGCTTTCTCACAAAGTTGGATTCTTCTTCATTTTATGAATCATCACTATTGTTCAAGTAGGATTTTGACCTTGGCTTGTTCTTTCTTGTCTTCTTGGGGGCTTTGAATGTTTCTTCCCTTCTAGATGAATTTTCCTATTTTGTTCTCATTTCATATGATGTAAGTATTCCATGTAATTCATCCATGCTCAACATAGCCATATATTTTCTTTCTTCTAGAGATGATATTTTAGCGTCAAATATCATTGGGAGAGATCTCAATATCTTTTGCACAATAACTAAATTTTCAATTTTTTCTCCCATTCCTCTTATAATATTCACAATTTCATCAACTTGGAGAAAATAAGCTAAAACATATTCATCTTCCTTCATTCTCATATCTTCAAATTTTACACTGTAAATATGAAGCTTGACCCCTTTGACTTTAGCATCTCCTGCATCAACATTCTTAAGCTTTTCCCAGATTTTCTTTGTAGAATCACAATGCATAACATTAACAAATTTTGAACATGTTAGACCACATAGAATGGCATTTATAGCCTTTGAATTGTATTCACTGATATTTTTACCAACATTATCTATTCGGGGAGAGGATGGTGCAGTGTATCCATTTACTACAACTTGAAAAAAATCAAATACCTGTTCCTC